>OMLM01020828.1:41945-55485 GCA_900302695.1 Helostoma temminkii | reverse complement strand
GTGATGTAGAAAATAATTTGTAAGGCTTTACTCCACATGAAGCACGTAGACATTACAATCAATGCTCCAAGTACTCCATTGAAAACCAAGGGGAATATGGAGACTATGTGAATGTATTAAATGCACTTTTGTATGTAATACAAGACAGATTGTATATTCTTATGAGCAATGTCATTATATTATTATCCAGGTGTCTGGATTGAAGAAACTAATTTGGTCCTTTTACACTAAAAAACACAACACAACACAACAAAAAACAAAACAAAACAAAACAAAACAAAACAAAACAAAACAAAACAAAACAAAACAAAACAAAACAAAACAAAACAACAAAAAATAGCTGCTCTAAATATCACCAAAATTAAACCAATGACTCACTTTCTTATATGAATGAACAACTTAAAAAGTAAATGTAAAAGCAAGTAAAATAACTAATTTTCACAATTGCATCGTTGTTAGGGAGGAGGCTTTATAATATAAATCATAATAATGTTGGTTAAATTATTTCACACTACTTTGTATCAAGTAAAAAGTTACATATCACGGAGTAATTGTCAAAAACATCAAGAGTCAAGTCAGTTTTATTTATATAACACTTTACATACACAGTAACTAAACAGCAGCAGCATTAACAATGATGCACAACTCTGATAGCTATTTTTTATTTCTATGACCATGAGCTCCTTTTCCTGTCTGCAGCTTCCCCCCGCAGCTGAAAGACGATCGGATCCCTGAAGACATTCTCCTTTTCCTCAGCGGCAGTGAGAGGAAACTCCATCTGACCAAAAAGAGCCTTCAGAGAGAGACTCCAATGAACAAGAGGAGACCTGACTCCCCAGACATCTGTTAGGTGGAATGGCATCTAATTTACCTTTTGGTGCAGAGGGAAAAACAAAGGACGGGGGAGTGAGGGAGGTGGAAGGGAATTGTAGGGTCTGTAAGTGTGTGTGTATGTGTGTGTATGTGTATGTATGTGTATTGGTCTTTTCTCCTGCCTAATACATATAGTGACATCTGTCTGTGACATTTTCTGTATAAATAAACACCACATGAATAGTAAATCAGCCAACACAGGAAGAGACGACTTGTATAACATTTATTTGACCTAAATGAGTGATAGAGTGAAAATAGTACGAAGAAAGAAAAAAAACAAGCAAAAGAAGTGTAGCCCACACACTTTGATTTACAGTACAGAAATACAACTACAAATGGTACTTGGCACCAAAAACAAAAAGGACTGCAAATTAATAGCATAAAAAATGTCTCTGAAGTAAATTTGAGTGAGCAGACCGTTGGCGTGTCAACGTGCAGGCTACAGAGTGTAGGATGCAGAAACAGCTGTTGTAACAGCACACAGAGTTAGACACCGACACAGCAGGCTTATGAACACTGAGTGAGTAAGTGAGGTGGTAGTGGTAGCGGCGGTCATTTCTTTTTATTTACTCCAAATGTCTCACAGTGATTCAGCTAACGCTAATCCGTTATGACTGTGTTTAAAATGTAATAAATATATAAATACAGTTAAACAAAACAAAACAAACAAACAAACAAAAAATAGTTATTATACATTTTTCTTATAAAACTATTATTGTTTCAATGTCTCACACTGTCTAGCTCAAGCTATTTTATTTAATAAACTTTATGATGAATGTGAATAATTACATACTTATATTTATTTATACATATTTTCAATCACATTCCCTTCAGTTTGAAAACCAGACAGTTTTAATTTTTTTATTTTACTATGTATTTGATATTTTTCTATTATTATTATTTTCCTATTATTATACAATGATGATTAAAAAGGGCAGTTAATTTTTTAAAAATAACTGTAAATCCCGCAGCAGGACACCTGTTTCAAAAGCTTGACTTGCAATTTAAAGGTCAAAGGTCATCCATAGATACCCACTCTGAGGTTAGCTTCATTAGGTGTTAATTACGCTCCCTGGGGAGAGGTTGTCTCTTCTGCTTTCTACCTTTTTTTCTTTGCTCAGCTTTTTATTTCTATTAAAAGACAATCTGTCCCTTAACATCATTAAAACAACTAATCTGGTCATCTGGCTGTTTCTCTCTTGGTCTCTTTGCTTTTTTTAAAGATGTTAAATGACTGAACCACCAAACATCTTGGATCCAAAACTACACTAAACCTCATTGAACTGGCTCTGCTGAACACATGGTGGAATCAGTGAGAGGGCTCATTCAAACTATCACCAGGAGGACTTTCAAATAGAAAATAGCATTTATGACCATGTACAGCAGGATCTGGATTTATTCCCAGTGATTTCTAATTAATATATGGCACATGTCTTTGTTCCTCCCATGATCTGCTAATTAGAGAGGAAACAAGGGTGCAATCCCTCCCTGCTTCGCTGGAGGAATGCAGCTCTTGCAGCCAGAACCAAGCGTTTTCTCCTAATTTGAAGCTTGCTTGTCAAAGTAGAAAAGGCCTCATATTAAACCAATCACAGGCTGTATGATTTGGCATCTACTCAGGTAGTTATGATAAACAGCTGGACTGAGAATTTGAAGGACACTTCTTTTGACATTCAAGGTTTTGATTCCAGTTCTCTCGTGAGATGTTCATGTTAGCAGCATACAAATGAGATTCAATAGTGTCTCACACTAAAAATCTAATGGTCGCCAGTTCAGTCACTGTACTGTAAGTGCAGTTTAAAACATACTGGGCAGACTGCACAGTTTTGAAAATGTCTTGATCTTTTGCAGTAATAAAATGGGGCAGTCTTGATTCAGCAGGTGTGCCTTCAGTGACGTGTAGCGGGACGGGTGAAAGAGAAGCCGTGTAAAGCACAATAAGGTATAAGTGCTACACGAGTGCAGATTATTACTAGTTCTTTATCTCTTTGTGGTGGTTTTGCAGTGTTTGTTCTTGTTTTGCAGCTCTTTGAAGTTGTTTTGTGTTGTTTGTGTGTGGTGTTTGCTGTTTTGCATCTCTTTGTAGTTGTTTCTAATTTTCTCTCTTTGTGGTTGTTTGTTTGTCTCTGTAGTTTCCCTGTGGTTGTTTTCCATCTCTTTGTGTAGCTGTTCGATAGACTTTCCAACAGAAACAGAGAGGTTCTTTTCCAGGGTCCACCGACCTTGTACCCGTAAGGTCTGTTCAATATTCCAAGTGTATTTTACAGTCAATTAGTTTTTCTGTGCTTGATCCTCCATTTTATGATGCAGTTTTTGTGCTAAAATTGATGTGGTTTCTGCAACAGAGAAGCATGTTTTGAAGTTAGCTTGTTAGCCAAGAACCCCTCAACTTCTGACAGAGTCTTAATGTAATAATTATCTGAGAATTGCTTCAGCCTGAACATTCTGTGCCCAGTGGTAGATCCTGAGAAAGATCCTTCGGTTTCTGGCAAAGAAATAAACAGAAGAACTGGATGGTTAGCACTGAGCACTGAAGACTTTGCCAAAATCAAAAAACTGTCAGACAAATTGTGGTACGCGGTAATAAAGAATCTTAGTGTTGAGTAGTTAAGGTGTCAGACTTGGGTTTGTCTGGCTGACAGCAGACCCTCTCACTTCCTCACTGCTCCATGCTTTGAGGTCAAAGGGCAACAGATGACTCCACTATCGAATGACCACCAATGTATATCCCACCCACAAAGAAAACACTCATGCAGGCAGTCGTTTTGTTGAATCTATCCTTCATTTAGGTTATATTACACTTATCTATATATCAGATTGATATATTATTTGAAAACATGAGGGATCATTCATAACTGTCACATGAAATGTTTCCCTCTGAGCCATTTCCTTAATAATGACCACTTTAGCTCTATCATTCACAGTAAATGAATCCATTATATGGAATGAAATGGTAATAGACTGATCACTTTCTTCTCATCAGTCTCAGAATAACCCTCTGCACATGAGGCTTAAATTACCATAGGTGACTATAGTGGTGGAAAGCACTTTGAACTTTGACCTCTGAACTGACCAGAGGGCTGGTCCTGAGCTCCACACTGAAGAGCAGGTCGCGGAGCAGAACAGTGACCAGTTGCTGAAGTCACTTCAGGACAGGAGATGTTGTTTGGGTCGTTATAGGGGAATGTGGACAGTACATAGGCTGTGTGTGTCTGTTTGGCTGGCTTGTTTTAGGGTTTGTCACTGGTTACATGTTAATAGGGGTTTTAGAGTGGAACGATGGCAAGATGTGACGAGCATCAAGTCCAAAAACCAATAACCAATTTTATCTTACTGCTTCATGAGAATCCATGTACTGTGTTTTTAATTAAGTGATCACATTTGTTGCCATGTTGCATATGTTGGTTGGTCAGTCCACCACTTGGTCCTAGATTTGTGAAATATCTCAATAACTACTGGATGGATTCCCGTGATAATCCACACAGGCTTTCATGGTCAATAGAGAATTCATTTTTACCTTTATCTAGTGCCATGAGGTTGATATTTGCAGTTTTAAGTGGAATATCTTGACAACTATTAGATTATTTATCATGAACTTTTAACAGGCATTCATTTTCTCCGCTGTGTTGCAATAACCTTGGCGATTTCCTGACTTTTCATCTAGTGCCATCACAGGCCACAAACTGAATTTGTCCTCATACATGACCAAACACCTGTAAAACCAAAACACTCCCATCAGCCTAAACAAATGCATGCTAACACAAGATGGGGAACACACTAAACATCAAGAGCAAGATCATGCATGTTAGCATGATGATGGTGTACACCAGTGTATTTCGACTCAAGCCTGTTTTTTCGTTTTTTTTTAAAGGCCTGCTCTGCCGACCTGCAGTTGAACCATCCTGTTTGCATATCAATACCTTCAGGCCTGAATAACTTCAGCCAGCTGCTGAATGCGAGATTTGGTGCTATCTCAGGTCTCAGGGCAGAGAGAGACATAAAGGACACTTTTCACCAACGGCAACCTCTGCGATAAAGTTGGCTGGTTTCCTTTACATACTCCACATCCATGAATGGTGTTGTGTGACTTGAGGACATTCTATAACTAGAGAGTATGCAGAGTAGAAAATGAACACCGACCACATGTCAAATGCTAGTTTTGATAAATATTTCTGGAGGTCACTGATAATTATCTAAAATATTTTCTTATCTAATTGACTGTAAAGGTGGTTACTCAGTTGGTTACTCGAAACTGATAAAGCTGTTGTAAGTCATTTAAACTCTCAGAGCATACTGAAAAATGTTTGCATATGTTTTTCTGGACCTCTAGTAAATGGCATTCAATTATTAATTATGAATCATGTGTTTGAACTCCTCTAAAAAATCTATTGGTTTTTAACTGGTTCCTTATGTTCACCACATAACATTAGATGCTAACTTCTTCTGCTAAACATGTATCGTACAATGAATTCCTCCATGTATTTTTCAAAAAAAGCAGCTGTTTTTGCAGTTTTGCAGCGGGGTGATAATTCTCTACTATGACCAAATACTTTGACATTATATACAGTAATCTGATCTGTGTAGCTTGGCAAAGATTAAAGTCATACCCTGGTCCAGCATCGATGTATGCACCCATGTGTATTTCTGTTAAGGCCCTGCATCGATTACAGATGCATGGAGGCCATATAGGCGTTAAATAATATTTTACAAATATATGGTAGTGACCCATACTCGGCCCACCAGTTAAATCAAAGCGACACTGGGACACAGTAAATGTAAGCACATATTTTTACTGCCTATAAACTACATGGGCAGTTATTGATCTTGAGTATCTCCCTTCAGTGGAGGTCCTCGAGGCTGTGAATGCAATATTAATGTATCCGGGGGTAGCTGCTTGTGTATGTGTATTTATTTGAGATTTAACCAGTGCATGGATGGCAACAGTCAGTAGTTTATGGTGACCAGGCTCATAGGTCAAGGGGGAGCTCAGAGGTCAGAGGTTGCTATCCCCAGAAGGTCTCCAATCACTTGCTGAATTGATTGCTTACACAGCAGGAAAGCCACCGTCCCTGTGTTAACTTCAAATTTAGCCTGTGTGCTAACAGCCATACTACCCCACTCCCACCTCATCCAACTGCACACTCTCTCTATGTTCATTTCCTCTTTGTATACTTGAACTCAGAAACACTCAGAAACACTGAATAAACACTCACTTATACTCAAGTTCAATATTTGGAGAAGTACACATATTTTCTGTCTTACTGATATTAAAGGACCATTTGTGCCTTTTATCGTATTTTTATTATTAAACAATGCCAAACTTCTAAGCTGAATGTATGTAGAAGAAATCACTAATAAACAAAATCTGTCTCTGCCAGCTTTGTCAGCTCTGTTGTGACTTTCTCTGGACCCTCCCAAGAACGTTCCTGGCAATCAACAGTCCATAAACAGACCTCCATTTCTGCACAAAGTGCATAATCGTGCCTCCATTTAGCAGCTCACCATAGCAGTGAAGTTTATCCACTGCTCTGTGCAGGATTAGCAGTATTCCATGTGTTTAGACAGTGGTTGATATGTCATGCAGAAAGTATTTTGTCAGTTATGTAGGAAAATTGACTTTGTTTTTGTTTATAAACGCTGTTATAAATGGCAGTTTGTGTCTATGCATCACCACACATGTGCCAGTGGTTTCAATCATCATCTCTCTCGAGAAAGTGAATGATCATATATTTCAAAATGTCACGTGTAAATCTTCATGCTAGCTAAACTAAGCTAAATAGCGACATGCTGCATCATTAACAAAAGATGTTTGTGAGTTTAACACTTCATTTTGTAATCAGATAAAGGTTAAGGATTAAATATACAATACTATGCTTTCAAACATAGTAAACAAATGTCCTCACTAAATCACGATGTATTACATTTTCTTTGCTAATCATCCTGGGTCTGATACGTTTCAAGTAAAAATAATTCATCTGCTCAACAGATGTACTTTGTATTCAAGGCAGTGGGAATACGGTTTTGCTTGAAATGAATACAGAATATGAGTGTTTCTCTGAAATACAGCGCAAGAATGAGCCCAAAACATATGTCTTAGAATAAAACTTTTAGTCAGAATTCCCAGCAAGATTTCAAATACAAAACTCTCAGAGAAAACAACAGTCTGAACAATATGTTTGCTATCTTATAAATTAGGCTTTTAGAAATTTACAGTTGTATGAAAGTACCATTTGTGGGGCTGCGCTGACTAAATGAAACAGTCTGTAAAGAACATTTTACACAAGCATAAATAATAGCAAATTTACAGCGCATACTGTACTGTGTTTTAAGGTTCCAGCTATTCACTTGTTTTTGTTACATTTTTTAAATATAAAATTAAAATACAGTTCAGAAAATAAGCATATACTGAACAAACTCGAAAATAGTACTGCTTACACTGTGGAAACCCAGAAATGAGGTGAACAATACAAATAAAATGCAAGTGAATTCACATACAACACACATAGTTATTTATTTTGATTGTACCATGGTGCATATTTCATCTCCTTTGCTTCTTTCCTTGCTCCCGTGTCCCTCTCAAAGCTCCAGTCTGTCATTTGGCTTATCGTAGCTTTGCCCTGTTGTATAAGCTTGTTAGTCTTTTGCCATTTTGCTTAGCTTTAAGCACTTCTCATTGTAGTAGATATTTTCAATACTGAAATTATGTTGTTAGGACTTTTGGACAACAATGAGTGCTTATTATACTTTTGGCACTCAGGGTTTCACATCCAAGTTCCAGCTTGAAGCAAACAGGTAGTATGCTACAATCTGGCTTACACCCATCACACTGCAGCAGCATGAGCCACAACCAGTAGTCCCACAGTTAAAGCTCTCACAAATTTTGCTAGCATGGCTTGTGTAAATGGAGGAATATCGGAATATGTGTAACCAGTTTTAGCTTAGGAAATGAAGGCTATATGCTAAGGTTTTGGTAATGTTAATGTCTTCAAGGTATCCCGGTCTAGTCTCAGTAGTTGGCTGAGCAGTAATCTTAAAAACATTTTTAAGACCTTTGGTGAGTAGCTGTTCAGTCCCAGCCAAAATTGTGACCAGTCATTTGGTAAAACTTGAGATTGAAGGGTCTGTAGAAGTCTCTTAGCCTAAGCAAGACCTCAGAGGGGATCTGGGGATGGGGCCTGCCCTTTGACTTCCCCAGGCAGCGTGGCCTGCTGCTCCCCTCTGGCTTTTTTAGGCAGGGGAAACCTTTTGTCTGGTTAAAGTAGAAGTGCTTATCTGTCACCACACGCTTCAGTCCTAGAAAGTCCTGGACCCGGCCCATCTCACCTGCGGGGTCAGTCACAAGGCGCTCACCACTGACAAAAAGAAAGCGTGAGAGTGGGAAGAATCGCAACCAGTTCTCTAGGTGTTTGGCGTAGATGCCAATGCGTACAGCACTCCAAGATGTGTCAATAAGGCCTGTGGTGGCATTGCGGAAGGCCAAGTTCTGGAAGGACGGGAGTCCAGGAGATTTGGACAGAGTCTGGGTGTAATCAGAAACAGCCCGGGTCACTGGGTCACGCACCACCACAATGAGCTTAGTGTGGCGGCTCATGGAGAAGACACGACGAGGGGCTTCTTTGGTGATAAAATAACTTGGGGTCTTCTCCATTGTGATCTGACCCTCCAGTGTACGAGGCATCAGATTCCTGGTTGAAAAAGAGAAAGAAAGAGAGACACAGACTACTATTAAGTGTACTTTACAGTGGAGTATACTTGAAAAAATGCCAACATGTGCTCTATAATACAAGAATAACAACAATCTATCCATCCATCCATTTTCTAAACCGCTTAGTTCCCGTAGGGATGGCGGGCGTAGTGGAGCCTATCCCAGCTAGAGGCGAGAGGCGGTTCGCCAGTCCATCACAGGGCCACATATAGACAGAGACAACCATTCACACTCTCACTCACACCTACTGGCAATTTAGAATAACTAGAATCTAGAATAACATCTGTATATTAGATATATTTATACATTCTCTTCATTCTCTGTACATTACACTGATGATGACCTGCAGGCTTTTTGATTTAGCTTTGTAATTTGTGGACTAAATCTGTGATTAAATGGAGATAAACATGACGTTAGCTGCTGTCGCTGATGGAGTGACCTTGTCAACGTGGACTGGGTGGGAGTTTGTGAGTGGCTACTGTATGTAAACCACAAGGCTATATTAACCTCAGAGTAATTTCCTTTCATCCGCTGCCTCCTCCTAACAGGCACAAAACTGCCTGGACTCTCTCTCCTCTTGTTCTCCAGTGTGTTCCCCAACGCTGGAAAAGCATCAAACAGGACTGAAATAAAGGCCACATCACTGCCATACCACTACTGTTTGAATTCTTACCAATGAGTCTCAGGGTTGTTTTATGGCATCAATAATTTTTCCACTTTAATTCCTCGATTTCCCCCTTTTTTGTACAGTCACGTAAGTTATTTGAAAAAAGTCATCACATCCTGTATCATGTTTGTGAATGCTGATGTATTTTGGTAAAGTATTATTTATCTTATTTGATAATCTAATACTAAATTATTATTCATTAATTATTACTGATGTTAACTATTAATGAGTGGCAAAAGTATGTGAATGCAGTGTTTGGTTACTGCCGAACATAAGGCTTTTCATTTAAGCCAAGAAATTTTACTTTTGTCTCATGTGTGCACAGAACATTCTTCCAGTATCTTTCTGGTTTATTCACATGGAGCCAAAAGGAAACACGCACACTAATGAGTTTTTGGAGAGTAGTGGCTTTCTCCTAGCAGCTCTGCCATGCATACAATAGTTGGTCAGCTCATCCTGATCATGAACTTGTGACCATAGATATGAGCTCTAGCTCTGTTACTCTGGGCTTCTTTGTGAACTCCCAAACTATTAAACATCTTGCTCTTGGTGTGATCTTTGTTGGTGGACCATGCATGACAATTGACTGGTGGTGTTAATATAAACAGAAATTCTTTTGTAAGCCCTTTCAATAATAATTCAGAGCCTTCCAGACTCACACCTGATTGTTACCCCTAACTGCTTCACTAATTACCAAAAGGCAACAGCAAATAATGTGCTACATTAGAAGTTTTGTGATTTTGGTCCAGCTCCCTGTGATGTGCTTTTTAACAACTCCAAATCCTCAACACCCATCACATATTTTGTCTTTTACAAAATACAAAACAAACAATAAACCCTGAGACATATTGGTTTAACAAGCACCCTGCCTTGTTCTGAGGTATTACTTACTCATCCCCAACAGCCAGCTCTGAATGTAGGCTTAACAGTAATTAACGTTAGCAAACCAGTTAAGACCAAACTACACAAAAATGAGTATTATTACTGATGATGACTAAAGCTAAGTGTATTGTGTACTGGATTTATCATTAAATTTGTTTGGTTGCAGAAACAATGGGCTAATGTTCAATAGTGTCCTATTGCCACATGTCCCCATTCAGTACAAGTTATTGCTTTTGACCCTCTGATTGTTATCATCATGAGTGGTTGAGGTTGAGGTATTCCAAGTATCCTTTACCACTTCTTAGATAACCCAGAGGCTGAGAAGATATAGTAGTACCCCAAAAAGTTCAACAAACCCTAACGAAAGCCTGTGTTTGATTGAGAGTCCTGTTAGCAGAGCAGAGCAGACTATATATAAAGTTAAGGAAATGGGAGGAAAGGGAAAACCTATTTGCCTTGTGTCATTTATTTCATTTAAATGCTACTGTAATGCTAAAATAGAATCTAATAACCCTCAGAAGTGAAAAATATCCTGCCAGTTTTCCTCTTTAAAAAATACAGCCCCTCTCACCGAGTTTAAGAAGATTCAAATCTCAGTTTGAGTTATAGAAATCCAAGCAGTGAGGAATGCCAGTGTTGCAACTGTGAATGATCCCTTAGCTAATTTCCATGTGTCCCCCTTCCCTCCTCAGCAGGCATGTGGTGATGGTTGGGACGGAGTCTTCGTGGTTGGTCTGTAAGTGATTGGCTTATGGGGCTCTGAGCTCTGATATGTGGTGATGGAGCCGGCTCCACTCCTCTCTCTGATCCAACACACATCTCCAGCATGTCCCCTGGCATTGGATTACGAGGGTAACACCAAACACCAACTTATGGTATTAATAAGAAATCTCTGAGTTGTATTACAGAGCTGAGGCAAAAGTAAATTGAGAAAAATACAGCAAATTCCTAAGCGAGACCCAACTATTTTCTGAGTTGAGTTGCATAGTGTTGTATTACACTGAGCATTTTAAGCCAAATCATAAGATACAACCAGCTCTTTCTGTTTCTTTATCAAAAAATGTGACTGTAAAAACCTACTGCATCTCCTACAATTTTGTATCCAAGGAGATAAAAGAAAAACAATAACAAACTCATGTACTACTAATCCAGCAGTAATACTGCAGTAAAATCCTCTGCCCACGACCACATCTAAAAGCAAAACCAACTGAGGTGCTGCTGTATTTGCAGTGTTTGGTGTTTTGCGAGTGTGCCTATAGCTCTGAGTGGATGTTTAATTCAATCCATTCGGTCTAATGGAAGGCATGGCGTTTCATGAAGAGTTGAGTGGGGCTTCCATTGACATTGTGTTTACATTTTGGACCATGAGCCTGTAATCACAGAACAGCCGGCCTACAACAGAAAGCCCATGAGGAGGCCACACAGAGGTGGAGTACAAAGAGGACGATAGAGGGATAAAACGGAGAAAGGACACAAGAAGAAACAAGTGGGCAAAAATAGATGGAAAGAAGGAATAAGGGGTTAGAGCGCAGCTGGAGAAAATAAGAAACAGCAGCAAGTCAAAGAGGCCACAAAATCCTCTCATTAACCTGAACCCACTAGTCAGAAGTGTCTAATCTCTTTTTCTCTTGTAAAGATGAAAACGCAGCGTTTCTTCTCTTTATCTGATTACATTTGGCATGTGTGAAGTCACCAACTGCCAGGCTCCATCTGGTTTCCAAAAAGATTATAGGCAAATCTAGTGACCTGATGTTTGTTTTCATCACACCTTCACTGTTAGCATCTGGAGCAGGAATGCAGTTGGGTTTGAAAGTACCCAGATGTGCATTTAGCCTATCTATGCATACAAATGTGTCCAGACGCTTTCACACACTGACATTTATCTGTGGCCTGTGTGGGTGGGCTGTGATTTATTAGCACTTTTATTAGGAACTGCTGTATAACAGGCTACTGTTTATGACTCAAATATGATGACACATGATTGAGTTGTGTTGAGTGACCTATGTCAGGCTCTCCACAAAAAACAAGAGTAGAGCAGACACTTCTTTATGTGAAGATAGCAGCCAAACACTGGATTTGAATAGGACTTTCCATTTCTGTCCTAAATAAGTTGATGTAACTACATATTTGGTCAAAATTGAGTCAATCCCCAAAATCTTTTGACATTTTTACTACATAAAAAACGATTATACCATATAAATGTACATTTTCCACAAAAACACTATGCAGGATTTGCTGTAACGACAAAATCAAGCTAAAACTAAGCCAAACCGCACTTTGCACTCTGGCTTGGTTAACTCAGGGCTCGCCAACCCACTTACTTCACTTTCTGCCACAGAGAGACAGCTATATTAAGTTTAACCTAGCAAGTGGTGAGATACCCACAGCTAGCTATAAGTAAATTTATTTTATTTTATTTTTTGCCTACAACCTTCATGGTAATTAGGTTTGATGTCTCAAGAGTAATAGAGTCGCTAAACCTAATCATGACGGAGGAAAAAACAGCTTCAATACTGTATTCAAATTCAACTAAAATAATCTACTAACTACTGTCTTCTGATGCTAATTGAGATGTTATTTATTTGTCCCATTTAGTCCAGTTTAATTGCCATGCACAGTAATACTCCTCTGAGAGCTTGTTAAGGCCTGACCGTTTCCTTACTGATGCTGTCAGGCTTGGAGTGCAGTGTGTTTCTGTTCAATTCAATTCTGTTTTACTTACATGGTGACAAAACACTACAAAAATCATCTCAAGGCACTTAGCAAAATAAGATGAAGATCTTCAGAGAAAAAGCCCAGAAAAAGCCAGTAAATTCCCCTTGAGCAAAAACTGGGCTTCAGCAGGATCAGGCTCAGTGTGGGCGGCCATCTGCCTCAAATGGCTGGGAGTTTACCAGGCAGATTAAGTTGTACACAAAATACTATTGAGTTGTATTATTACAAATGTAGGATATTAGTATTTGAGGCATGATGACTGACAATGGGAAATAAATATATAGCAAATAGTTTTTAACCTTATGTTTCAAAATCGGTCTTTCAGAAATAAGTAAAAATATAAACCATGAATTGATAGCCTAACTTTTTCTTTTTCTCACAATATTTGACAAAGAAATTGAAAAGGATATAAAACCAACATTATCAGTTTTGTACTCCCCTCTTTAAAACACCATTACCACAGTGCTTCTCAAATGTGAGTGTGTGTATAGTTTAGGGGACCCCTGCAGGTACAGTAAACACAGTGACTATTATCACTTTTCCAGTGGGAAGCACACACTAACCATTTTCATTTTTGTTTGTAAACCACCCATTTTACTCTCTCTCTCTGCCTTCTACTATGACAAACATACTATAGTAGAAGGCGCACACGAACACACACACACACACACACACACACACACACACACACACACACA
>OMLM01020828.1:30797-41925 GCA_900302695.1 Helostoma temminkii | reverse complement strand
ACTCAAGCAGGAAATGTAGCTTCGGACTGAAAGGAATAAACAAGCTGGTGACCGCCAGAAAAAACACACACACACACACACACACACACACACACACACACACACACACACACACACACACACACACACACACACACACTAGCCTTCTAAATATGCCTTCCACAGGATGGATCCACATCTGGGAGCAATGAGTCCTTAGTGTGCGTGTGTATAGTGCAGATGAGGGAAGTGTTTTTGGGTTGGGAAGTTTCCCTATGGTCCCGGGTTTCGAAGCTCAGAAAGCTGTGATCCATACTAGCTTTTCTGGGCCCGAGGCCAGAATCCTAGCCCCTTATTAATACCTACCAGCCTGAACTGCACGGAAACTGACTTTTCCACCCTGCAGGTCAGAGGCAGATGCTTGTGATTCAGACCACTGGGGATCACCGTGGATCATGTAATGCAACATGTCAGGCTGTGTGCAAATTTCATTCTCATGTTTTATTTTCTCATTGTTTCCCTCCTCTGTTTGGCCAATTCCTTCACCTCTTCTTTTTCCTCCACTTTTCTGACTCCCCATCTCTCTCTCTCACAGCTTCAAAGTCTGCGCTTGGCTTCTACTGTATCATTCAAAGTGAGACTGTTATAAAGATATTTGACATGTGTGAAAGAATTTTAAAACACATCGACATGTTTGACCACTACAGAGGAACAACTGCAGACAGATAAAGTCTGCCCGTGTGTGTTCAAAGATCAGTAAAAGCTGGTGTGTGGAAGATGAGGTTTGTCATTACTGAGGGCAAATACAGAGCTGAGGAGCATCTGTGGGCTGATTAGAAGTCAGCAGGGACTGTAAACAACTCAATAAAAGGGGAAGTAAAGTACCACTTCTCTTTGTGTCTGTTGGGTGGGAGCCATTATATTAGTTGGATGATGTTTCTGAATAATATTTAGCCTTTTGTTAAATATAACAATGTCTATGTAAAAATAGAAAAAGCTATTAAGGGCTATTTTCTTAGTTTTTAGGTGTTCATATTTCTGGTTATCAGGCTTCCAAAAGGACATTTGAAGGCTAAAGCAATTAATGGTGCAGTAACGGCATCTGGTTTTCATTTTATTTCAGTTTTTGTGTCCAAATTTGTCTCACATGCTTTTCTTGTAAAGGTGAAGTTCCTTAAAAGGAATAGCATTAAGTTTTAAGGTTTTAGAAACATGAGCAACAGTTAACTTCTCTTTTTGCAAAGTTCCTGTTACGTGTTAAACCCTTAAACCCTCTCTGGTCTGTGTAGCATGTGATTGTACTAACATGATTTGCTGTCTTCTCTGTAGGTGTGCTGGTTCAATCTCCAGTTGGAGGGCCATATAGAAGGGGCGGGACCTCAGTTGTCTCTCTCTCTCATTCATTTGCCTGTCAGAAGCTGCAGCAGCAGCCATCGTCCTAGGTGGCGAATCAATCAGTTCCCTTCCTTTTTTTTTCTTTTAGGTTCAGCAGGACTATCAGTTCTGTTTTTATGATTTTGTTCTGTATTATTCAGAGATGTTGGTTTATATAACAACCTCCTGTTTTTGTTGATGATAGCATTAACCAATTATGCGATTTTTTTTTAAGGCTGAGTGTAGCCTCTCATTTCTAGAAAAACTTTCTAACTTCTAGTAGTGTTGCAGCGCTGCAAGTCAGATGACGCCATGACAGCCCCAAAACCACACAAAAATTACATGTAATGCAATGCATATGTGCAACTAATGTTACCATTAACAGTTGCCATGAAATAATATTCAAGATGAAATTAAAATCTTTTTATTAGCTTTACACCTCAGGCTCCATAACTGCTTTACATGAACCCACATTTCTCATCCCTCATGTTACTGCACTCAGCGTGTGAGGCGGACTATTACACAATCTGAAGGTTACTGTCTGGCAGACGCACAAGGGTGGTGAAGGGTATTTTTACCGAGGAGGTTTGCATCACTGGGGTAGGTCGGTAGGAAAGAGCTGGAGAAAGTGTTTAGCTGAGGGGAAAAATAGAGGCGTGACAGCTAATAGAGACATCACAGGGCCTTAGAGCAGTGAGTGAGTGAGAAGTGGTCAGTCAGAGTTTCCTCTGAGAAACAGGGGATTCCTAATGACAGAGGAAGATCTCTATGTTTGTGCTTTTCAGCTACTAACTGTGCACTTTAACATTAGCTTAACTAAATAAATATGCTGTGTGAAGAAACAATAATGATCTGTCTTAAGGGAATTGTTTGACATTTTAAGAGACACACATATTCATTTCCTTCCTGAGAGTTAGTCTCTCTCTGAGTCTCTCTATGTCTCTATCCACTAAATATGAAGCTGGAGTCAACACTCATTTAGCTCAGCCCAGGCACTGGAAGCAGGGGGCAACAGCTGGCTTGGTTCTGTTTGAAGTAAACACGATCCACCTACCAGCACCTCTAATTCACTAATTAGTACATCAGATGTAATTATATGCTAATTTAAAATGTCAAATAGTTTTTCTCTGTACAGATTAAATAAATTAGATTTTGTTATCTTTGGGTAGAGCCCTGTTTCCAGTGTTTGTGTTATTCTAAATTAACCAGCTAGCTGTAGCCTTATATTTATTGTTCATGAGTGATATCAATCTTCTCATCTAACTCCTAGTGAGAAAACAAATAAGCACATTTTCCAGAAAACTAAACTAAAAAAAGAGTAGAGGATGTAGAACGGGAAGATAGAGTGGAGAATTATTTAGTATTGAATATTTTGAGTATGAGTGCACCATATGTGTCCATAAGAGTGAGTGTAAGGAAATGTTTGTATGTGTGTCTGATTGGTCCAGCCCCTCTTGGCTTATCAAATGGGAAAATCTGCAGTTGAGTTCCTGCCATACTCACAGTGGCCTACTTGTGTGGCTTTATCGCCAGACAGTTGCCATGGGCTTTGGGGGCCCCACCCTGCCTTCATCCGATCTCCTGATTCCGCTGAAGGGGGGATGGATGGATAAATAGGGTGGAGAGACTGGAAGATTACAAGAAGGACACTTCCTGTCTTATGCATCTTGACATCAGTGATGTCATGACATCCACTCTGTGGTCACATAATTGGGCTGTTGAAAATGGTAGGATGAGTTGGAAATTTATGCATCTCATAGTTCAGCTTATTTAACTGGTAATTTAAATGTAATGTTGGTTGAGATGAGGCATTTTGGAATTGAAATCTCAGTTATTATGGCTAGACTTTGAGATGTGAAGCTAATATTCAACACGTGTTTTAAGTGGGGCTTTATGATACGAATTTACTTCATATTAGAAGATGATTTAATTTTGGTGATTGGGTTGTGAGGGTAATGCAAAAATAACTTAAGAATAATACTGTAAGCTGTTACTTTTAATGAACATTACTTTTTCACAGGAAACAACAGCAACAACACTGCTTATGATACACAGTATTTGCCACAGCATATTTCACGGACTACACAATTTGATCAAATAATACCGAAAATAATAGAAGGAATGCACAATAGTCTTTATGCTATTCAGTAAGTTATTACAACATATAAGACAAATGATAGATAAATATTTATTTTGTCCTTCTGTTCTGTTAGGCCTGTTAAAGATTAAAAATGAGACAACATACTGTTACATTTATACTTTTCTTTGACTCTGCACAGAGGACAGACAAAACAACCTTTTCACTAATTAAGCATCTTTTCTAAATGAGTACACACACACCCGTGTTACACACACACTTCAGAAACACTGTAATCGACTCAATATGGACGTCTGCTTGTGTGGCAACTCCCCAGGCCCCGACCAATAAGAAGACTTGAAAGGCTTACTGTCCGATCCTGAAAACGCTCCTCAGAGAAGTTTCATCCTGCTGTTCCTTATGGTTTCTCTACTCACTGTTAGTAGTTTCTTTAGCTGAAAAACGGAAATCACTCCTGGCAGAAGCACAGTTTTTACAACTGGAAACAGTCCTTAAAGGAGTCTGCTATTAGTGCCATCTATCAGGCTTGTCGGAGTGGATTCAGCAGGTCTTGGCTGTACTTACACACACATCAAACATACAGGATACACTAGAGCTTGGATGGACATGAAGCGGGAGCTGGTGTTGGTTTCCAGATTTCCTCCCATCACAGCGCCTTGTTTTTAGTCTAGTTCGACTTTAGCTCTCTGAGCCAGAGTCTCAGGCGTAATTAATCTCATTTCCTCTAAAAGCCAGCACCAACATCACTGACAATTATCCAATTCTTATAAGTAGGTTAAGTCAAACTGATGGGAGTTTTCTAGGAAGCAGACAAAGAAAGGTGTGTTTCTCTGTGGGATTCTCATGGTGTCTGCAGGTTCTCACGACCTCCCACCCAGTCAGGCAGTCAGACATTAAACAGAGATGGACACCAGTGAGAGGTCTACAGCCACACACACACACACACTCACACACAGACACACACACACACACACACAGACACACACACACACAAACACACAGTCAATAATTACCTGCCTCTCCAGACAGACTAGTGATGGTAAACTGGGTGTGGATTTGAGTATCTGTTCTGTCTAACAAAACCAAGCAGCAGTAAAAATTCACGTGAAAATATTTCTAAATGAGTATTTTGCATCTGACAAAAATAATAATGTTACTTGTAAATGAAGCATCAAGTTGCCTTATCCTTTTTATGACCGTGGTTGATTCAAACCTCTGAGCTCATAGAACTGATAATCAAACATACTGTATTATAGAGCTGGAACTAGTAATTCATTTGTCAATAAGTCAGATGATTAACTACCATGTGTACCAATCACTGAACCAACTCTTTAGGCAAAAAAACATTGATTTGTTTGAGCTTCTCAGTTGTGATGATGCTTTCCCCCTTTTTATGATCAGTTTTTGCGTCTTATCGTGTCATAAATTTTAATGCAAAATAGTTTTTTGAACTGCTGGTGAAATAATGGAAAACATTTTGAAAAAATTATCCACAAATAAATCCATAATAAAAATAACCATTGTTAGAAGCTCCTATAAATTAATCTTTTTATTAGCCTTCAATTACCAATTACGATCAAGTACTTTCATTTTGCATTTGTGATATACTTTCTGTTTTGCAGACTATACGTCGTTCAGAATATTGTTTACTGTAGGTATTATTGCTGAGGGATTCACATGTGCTATAAGAATAACTATAGTAACAGCCTCCATCCACGTGCACATGGGCATGTGAGCATTTTAGCCAGATCCGAAAAAATGTGAACCGTTCTTTAAATTCTGTAGCATTATTGAATATTGAACATTTCATTAGTTTGTGACATTAAGTAATACACACAATAGTGCATAATAATTGTCCTGCTTTGTCTAAATGTACTCAATTACTTTCCACTGCTGCACATACCTCATATGATCTAATGACTATTACAGTTTTGGTCTGGTTACTCATTTTCTTCCATTTTCTTTCCCTCTTTAACGTCCTTTCTTGTATGTGTAACTGATTTTCCCTATTAACTTATTTTTCTGTCTTATCTATACATTTTCTGTATATAAACTATTCTAAACCACAAAGGAAAAAGAAAAAAGGCTGACAGGAAAGAGAAGGTGTAGGAAATGAAAAGAGAATTATTTTGTTGTGGTCCACTGAACATGGTGGTTCATGACTCAGATCTCCGATTAATAAAGTCATGATTATATGTGCTTAATGTTTTGATGGCTATAGCTGAAGAAAAGCATGTCCTGAGTATTTTAATTAAAATACACCCTCACTCTATGACAGTCTAGATTTAAAACCCTGAAGAGTGTCATAGCAAATTAATCACAGTGATGAATGACACAAACTCTCTCTTTCTTTACTGCGCTGTGCCTTTGTGATTGAAGTTTGTTGAGGTTCATAGTTTCTCCAGTGACCCTCCCATTGCGTGTCTTTTCCCAATCATCTGATTTCATTATTTCTGACTGCATGAGAAACAACGTGTTGGGAAGGGAAAAGGTCGACCCATGACGAGCTGTCAAAATATTGATTACGGAGTTCAATCAGACCTTTCTTCCGCAAGTAAAAAAAATCCATATCTATGTCACAACAATTTATCAAGTCATGTTTGATCACACCCTTATGTCTCTTCTAGCTTAATTTGCATATAGTATTAATTCTGACAGAGACACCTGTAAAAATACTGTATGTGTAAATATGAGAGGATGTCATGTTATGTTTATTAATTCTGACAGACACGTCAGATAGTGTTGCTCATGTTCATGCATATAACCAACCACTTTTTCCTTCCCACATTTGTGCAGCTTCAAATACTTGCAAAGCACTGGACCCTGTCTTCTGCACAAAGCCCTCTTTCTTCCAGAGAGATCTATACATTTCCGATTTTTCCAAATTCTTCCACGAAAGCCTCTCTTTCCCCAAAACCCCTCTGTCAGTCGCTCTGCAGCATGCATCATGAAGAATGTGAGCAGGAATTCAATAGGGAATTCCCAAAGATTGGTAGAAAAGTCTAACAGGAAATAAACCTGGACATTCCATGTCTAGGTAGAGCATCCAACACTCTCCTGAATTGTGCTTCCTTAGAGAGAAGAGACTGAGAAAAAGAAATAAGTCTATAAGGAAGGTGACAAAAAGTCTGAAGACACAGAAAGAGAAAGAGGCTCAAAGAGGACTGAGAACTCATCCAGTGGCTTTACATAACACAGTTTTAGTGACATGAACTAGCCAATAAATCCACTCCCGTAACACTCAGAATGTGGGATATAAATGTCAGCCGTGGAAGGGAGTAACAGCTCCTTGTCTACAAGATTGAATATTCAGAAGTTAATTCATTTCTGCTGCAACAGAGTGATAAAGGCAGAAGGATGGAGATCAATAAAAAGAACCTATTTTACCAATCAATATTGGCAAATGACATTTTTATACTTGGGATATTTATAGTGTCAAGGACAGGGGATGGACTCCAGGTAGAACTGAAGCAGAGTGAATGAATCCAGGCTCGCACACACATGTTCACACTCACTCACTTGCACACCACGGCTGTCTAAACCCTCATTCTCCACCACAAAACCACAGAATCGTTTCCAGTAGATGGCAAAGCCAAGGCGTTTCCACATATAAGCATTTTTTTGCAAACAATTTGCCAAATGCTTCCTTTAAGGATGTCCATATGTTTTACTTGGTTACCAGCTGAAGACAGGGGCCAGGGCCCTTTTTCTGAGCTCAAAGACAGTGAGAGCACTTTGAAATGAAGAGCTCTCAGAGAATACATATTTAAGTGATACTTTCCAGCCCGATTTCGGAGGATTTCTTTGGCTTTGCATGCTACGGTTCTGTTTCATATTGATATATGTAAAACTAGGTTCTTAGCATGTAATTACACTAAATGAATCATATTTTTGTAACAGCATATGATATCTGGATGTATTGGACAGGCAGGAAAGTAGAAAGGGAAGGAAGAAAGGACAGGAGGACGGAACAGAGGATTTCATAAGGTACAAATCATTGTTGATGTATGTCAGTCAATAATTATCACATTACCACAAAGTAAATTTATAAAATTTCATTAAAATTAATATTTTGTGATATGTGAGAGACAAGGAAAGGAAGGGGTGAGACTAAAGCAGTGCTCCCTGTGTTTCTCTATAAACTAAAGTATCCCCTCGTTGACACAGTGGTAATTTCATGTGATTTGAAACTGCATTTCATTTAATAATATTAGTCATATAAATCTGGTTAGCTGACAGTATTTTCACAACTGACATGCTTATGTTTGGGTTTGGTCCACTGATCTTTGAACTGCATAACCATTACTTATCCCTTAATAAAGTTCTATTTTGCTCTTGTTCAACCATTAATGGGTCGTTTTAGTAAACATTACTTTTACTTTCAATTAACTATTTAAGCTTAATTGTTAGCTTCACTGCTGGTAATGTGTTCCTAATTAAAACAACTACTCAAATCATTAATATTACTATGAAATTTTTAAAAAATCCCACAAGGCACCATATACAGTTGAGGTGTAGGAAGACTGCTTACCATGGAGCAGCAAAGTGATGTGACAGGGTGACTGACTGGGGGGTGCTGACTAATGCTTCATAAGGTCTTGTTTAACTGCGACTGGGGCCTAATCCCTCTCAGCCTGTCCGCATGTCCCTGAGCTGTCCACGTTAATGCCTGACCTGTCATTACACTAGTCCAATTCACACAGTGTTGACACGAGCTGTCAGCGGATTAGAGAGGAGCAAAAACACACTTTTCATTATGGCTTCACAAGAGAAAAGAAGCGGAAGAGAAAAAAGAGAGGTGCACACGTAGCGTCTGTGTTAAAATGGTACAAGGTAAGGTCAGTTTCCAATGAACAGAAAGTGGTAAAAGGAACGTGTAAAGGTCACTGGTCTTTTCACCTTTAACCCTCACTAGTGTTCACTTTTGTCACTATTCACTTAGCAGTAACTAGAGTACAGATCCTGGAGCATGTTGCATCATGCATGTCAGCATCAGTGTGTATATTGCTACAACACCGTTTACATAAATTGTTCAATTTAAGCTCAGTAAATCCTTGACATTTACTGTAGAGTTTATTCTTGCTACAAGGTGAATGTAAAACTACACTTTGAACCAAAAACTGTCACAAATGATACTACACAAACAGGGAAGTGACAGAGAAATAAAATCTCATTGTATCACCGATAATTAGCAAATGTATGCTGAGTTTAAAGTTTTCATTTGCATTTGGTTTGGTTTGGAGAGATGAGCTGTATAGCTTTTAACTAAGTTGAACTTTTACACCAAACATGTTGACTTTACATTTAGAAGTTATGGAAAATGAAAATCTCAACTTTTATGTGAAAAATGCTAAGAAATAAGAAAGCAAACCCTTACACATACTCTTAGTTTTGTGCTGTACCTCACCCAGTGAACCACCCAGTGATACTCATCTCTCCCTGCCTCACCTCCACATTCTCATCTCTTCCCCACATCTCTTTATCATTTTATTCTCGTGTCTCCTCTGCCTTCCTCTCTGTGTCTTATTTTCTCACATCTCTGCTCTATTAAATATCAAGTCATCCATCAAAAAAAAAAGCATCCTGTGAGACCCACCCCTAAAAATATTCTTTAGCTTGTGTTATAATTTAAATATGTAGATTTTATAGTGTTTCTCTATCTGCTATCCTTAAAACAATGCTATTTGAATAAATAATAAAAAAATAAAATAATAAAGACTATCCCTAAAAACCCTCAAAAGCTCATTTTGACTAAAGGGTCATCAACATCCTCCCTCTGTGATCAGGCTGCCAGTGCAAAAGGCACTCAGGGGACTAACACACACACTTAGGGAAGCAGCGTGTCAGCTCAATAAACAGCAATTTATTGGCAGGGAACAGAATATGCTGCCATCATTGGAGGTTATCAGTAGAGCACCTGACTGGTGCTGAGAGATATCAATGAAGACGACCTGTGTGCCTGCACAGAATTATATGTATGCGGACTCATCAGAGCGTTTGTGTTGCAGCACACCATGCTGAGTGTCCTTAGCATGAAGGGAAAAGGGGAAAATATTTTTGATAATAAAATATCACGTTTGATTATTCAGGACAATGTGTTAAAATAGCGCGTTTTCCCATCATGATAAATAGATGTATATACCAGATAAACAGAAGGGACGCTGAGCAGCTGAGGCTTCTAATAAATCAGCAATACGTACCGAACTGAACGTCCTATACAACCATATAATTCAGGAGGAAACCTGTATGATCCAGTGAAAAAAGCTGCTCACCTGTACCATTCCAGTCCTCTGTCGTAAAAGCGGTCAAAGAAGTGCGGCTCAGCGCCCACGGCTCTCACGTCCGGATGGATGCGCAAAAACTCCAACAGAGCCCGAGTGCCACCTTTCTTCACCCCAATAATAATGGCCTGAGGAAACTTTTTGCTGCCGAAATTATTTGCTATAGAGATGTTGTTGGATGGAGCATCGTTGATCGACAAGTCCGACAGTTGTTCCTGGAAAAACGACGTCGAGGACGCGTTGAACGCGCCGCGCTGCTCTGGTGACGCTTCTTGTCCATCATTTAAGACAATTTTATTTTGATTAGTCTGCTGGTCATACACAGGTCTGGGCAAAGAGTCACAGTATCCGGTGAGGCTGTAAAAGAGATATGTGAAGAGAATGATCATGGTAAAGAAGACGGAAAGCTTGGACTGCACCTTCAGGTGTCCAAAGTTGAACGCAGCTCTCCATTTACTACATCCCATGAGTCGTAATCCTGAGCAAGAGAACACAACGCAGGAAACATGCCATACCAGAGGACTTCATACTAGTGGCTTTAGAAGTTACTCAAATTGCAAAGACATTTAGAAAAAGTTCCGCTTTCGTTTTAGTAAGTGACTCAAAACGTGCCCAACGCGCGTCAAAAAGCTCGACATGTTCCTCAGCTTGTCTTGCTCGCCATTTGTCTTTCTCTACTCATCAGAGCATCAATAACAGCTTTTTTGGTAACATACATTTGCGATAACTTAAGCAAAGTCCCAGTGAGGCTTAACAGAATGGTGACTCTGGATATACTTCTCGCAGCGCGCCGAACCTTCTGTGCGCTCCCGTCGCTCCTTGGCAGCGACTTTACAAGAAACCCACAGTCCTTCCCGTGACAGTGCCAAATCCACGCCCTGTTCATCACACACACGCCCCTTTCATCCTCAGCCCGTGTGACACTAACACAGCGGAAAACAATTAACAAGCTCGATGCACTCTCTCAAAGTTAACACACACAGAAACTCTCGTTATTTTCAAAGCAATTTAGGAGAAAAAGTCATTAGTTTAATTGTATTTCATTGCGAGTGAAGAAAAAACGTTTTGGAGCATGACGGAGAGGGGATATTAGTTTTTGATTGCAGAGGATGCAATTTACTTTAATTTCCTCTTTAATATTACCCACATCCACTGTAAAACCTACTGTGAGTTAGGAAACCTTACTAGTCTGGGCTCCAGGCTCCTAAGGGCCACCTGCTGTCTGCTGGTCCTCCTGACCACACAGCCCCATGGAGCCATGACACACATTTAACCTTTACACTCTGGGCTTATAGGGACAGGTGTCATCAGCTTTCTCTATTACTTTAACGCTCTATTTGTTTGTGTGTGTGTGTGTGTGTGTGTGTGTGTGTGTGTGTGTGTGTGTGTGTGTGTG
>OMLM01020828.1:0-30777 GCA_900302695.1 Helostoma temminkii | reverse complement strand
AGCAGGTGTTCTGTTTATGTGGAGTCATACAGTACAGTTAGCATGAATTACAAATGTCTGTGTGTGTGTGTGTGTGTGTGTGTGTGTGTGTGTGTGTGTGTGTGTGTGTGTGTGTGGTGCCTCCATATGTGACAACCATAAACTCTTGTAAACATGCAGTGATCCAAACCACCATCATTGGTTGGTTTGTATGAAACTTGCATTGTACAACACACATGCTGTCTGAATCCATTTAACTGTAAATGTACTTTGTATATACTTTAATTTGTGTATGTACGTCTTCAGCTGTGTAACCATCATTCCAAATGGTTTTCTAATTAATTTCTTTTTGCAAACACACTATTGGAAGTGAAGAAGTGCTAATACTTGCTGATTATATGCTTTGTGTAAATATTCCTTTAAAAACTGTTACAACTGTCATTTACAACATTAACAATGTCTAAACTGCATTTCTGATCAACTGTTGGTGTTATAAAATCTGCCAGTGTCTCTGTCACTGCCACTTAAAAGTTATAGGTTATAAGTGTCTAATTTTTTATTTTGTATTTTATTTTTTTTTATTATTGCTTCACACAAAATTCAAGTATCTTTTGAATCATATTTTTTGTCATATGAAGTTACAGTAATAATTTTCCTGGGCACATGAACCTCCTGCTGGGTATTGTTACAGTTTTTGTAGGGCATTGTAATACTAGATTTCACAAGTCAAAACTTCAGCAGTACAAATATGGAAAGATAATTGATTATGTCATTAATTAACTGTGCCTGGATAGGGATATGCATCAAACTTAACTACTTTGCCTTCTTACACGGTGCCAGCTCAGTCCAGCTGTGTACACATTATATTTTGTTAGGCACTGAATGTTTTTAAAGCCAAAGCTGCTGTTCACAAACAGAGTTAAATGGATTCAGACAGCATGTGTGTTGTACAATGCAAGTTTCAACAGGTGGAGCAGTTATTTAAAATCCTCCACACGCAATAAGCACTTTTACATGTGTTCCAGAGTGTACAAGTGGCAGAAGTACTTTCACACGTTAACCTGCCTTGTGTAAACATCAAACATCAGTTTTGAATCAGATTTAGTATCAGTCCATCAAATAATGTCTTATCTTATGTCTTCGAGCTGCAGTCATGCACAGAAGAGGGAAAAAGTTTTCTAAACCTACAAACTGCGGCAAAGCTGCAGCTTGAGTCTCTACAGAAAAAACTGAAAAAACTAACCTGATACATTCAGTGGGTCACCATCAGCAGAGAACAACCATGTTTGGTGAAAAGTCACATTTGCTTTGATGCCACTTTTTATAATTAATAATAAGTGATACTTTATTAATCCCCTTGGGGAAATTCTTTTGTGGAAGGACAGCCTCTTTGAGGCACCAAGAGTCTAGGGTTTCAGTGTCTTGTCCAGCATGTAGCCAGGAGGAACTGGGAATCAAACCACTAACCCTGCCAACTGAGCTACATGCCGCCCTCATGTCACCCTCACTATCATGTGTGCTCCACTTTTGAGGCAACTTAGAGGGTGACATTTTAATATTTGTTTGTCCTTCCCCATGTCCGTCTATACACTACAGTCTAGGGTTTCAAGTATGATTCATCATGTCATAGTGGAGTTATCTTGTGCTGATTTCAATACACGTTTAAACCAAACATAAAGACAATATGAACCTTCATTTTCAGACCGTTCTGTAAATGATGCTACTGAATACTAAACCTATTTTCCTAAAATAGTTTTAACAATATATGAGTTACAATATAAATCATAAAATATTGGCACCTCCACCTTATATGTTGAAATATAAGTGAGGTGCTACATGGCAGGATATCTATATAGGTGATAAATCTGAAGGGGATGACAACATCTATCGACCAAAGCCTCCTCCAACCTGGCAGTATGTCAATTTCTCAGTCTCTAAACAGAGAAGGCATCATTTACCCTTCTGTACTCTGCGAGCACTCCTCCATATTGATTAACTGTGATGTTGAAAAACAATCGGAGACGTGCCACTCTGAAGTTGCAGTGATCAATAATGTGGGCTAGCTGTTGTTTAGTTTCATGTGTGCCATACAGAGCAGTCTTCTATTTAGTTTGCTTATAAAGTTCAGTGGATTTGGGTTTACAAAAGCAGACACACATTCTGTTTGGTGTGCAAGAAAGTGACTCAAATGTATATGTCTGCAAGAAGATTGTGGAAGGGATGCTTCTAAATGAGGCAAGGAGAAAGTGGAAATACAAAAATGTGTGCCCATTTTAGCTAGCTATTAACAGTAAATAGCTGATTGAATGTATTTCTTTTAAGAGTTAACAGTCTGTCTATATCAAAATTGATATATTGATATATTTAGTATGTTTAAATATGCATTTTAGCTAGACTAAAATGCCAAGTTGAAGACTAAATTGAAAAGCTGAAATTACTACTTAATTGCTAAGATGGCCAGTCTGTCAGGGGATTTTTTTCTACTGTATCTAATCCTGAATTCATATAATATATAGTAACTTTGCTTATAGTTGCTTATAGCGTGGGAACACCTGAACAACAGTTTTCCTATTCACTTGCACACAGACACAATAAACACCTGGGTGCATGAGTAGCTCTGTGTTGAATTCCTATGCACCTGTGTAAGGTTTGTGGCAGTGGGAAGGCAGACAGCTGTACAAAGCTCAGCAGTAACTGTTCTGCTCTTTAATCCCTGGTAAAGTCCCTGTGACGACCTGCAGCGGCTGCTTCAAAGACAGGATCTGTTTCACATGCTCCCTCTGCTCCTGATCCTCTTCGGTTATCATCCACAGTCACTGCTGGTATCACATGAAACCAACTGGTGTTATTGAATATAAATTGGAGAGGAAGACTGGACTATATGCGTAAATGTAAGAAAGGTAATATAACATTTAATTAAGGAATAAACTGGAAAAAGTTTAATGAACCTGAAAATTAAATGACACACACCACAAACAATCACCAGTCATAAATGACCACGTCCAGTATATAAGTATATAAAACTGTGGTTTGTTATTCAGTAAATACAAGTTAATTTTTTAAGAGAAAAAAAAAGCTATAATCGTACAGTAGTATCCCCTTTAAATTCTTTTTAGACTTTACTGGTTAGTTTTAATTTTTGTTCTTTGTATCTCTTATGACAATAGTTAATCCCCTCATTGTGTTGGGTCACATTGAATGCACCAGACATCTCAAGTTGTCCAGAAGGACGTTGCAGTCATTGTCCCACACTAGAATACAAAGCATTGTCCCAGTATTGTACTGGGTCACTAAAGATACAATACATGTGGCGAGTTAGTGCTCTTTAAATGTCTTGTTAACTCACCTGGATGGAATGTATCTCACCCTGAGACCAAGACACGCACACATACACAGAAACTTGTCACCAAACTCCTTGAGGCATCATCATGAAAGGGCAGAGTTGATCAAAGGATGAAATACATACAATGTACTGTACGTGACTGAAGCTGTAGTTGAGAAAAGGTTTTTACACCTTTAAACACATTTCCTGGACAAAATCCTCTTGTGCTAACAAAAATAAGTTTACATTTTAACCATTCACTTAAATTGGTGGGAGTTGTCTAGAAATTATGGTAATAATTATTAACATTTATCATGGATGAACATACAATAAGAGATCATCTGTCCATGGAGCGTCCTGCACAGTCCCTTTTTAAATTAGAGTGAGTACCACGAACACAGAAGCCATTTTGGAAACTGAATCTAGAAGATGAAAGTTGATTTTTCTGTGCAAGTAGATCACTGGCTGTGGACCTGGCTTGCTTGAACAGATATTTCTTAAACATGCTACGGTAGTTATTTCTCTCTCTCTCTCTCTCTCTCTCTCTCTCTTTTTCTTATTCTGACTTAGATTTCTACAGTTGCTTTTGCAGCCATTTACCACCAAGCTGACACCAACCTAGTTCTTCAGTGGGAGGTAAGCTGTCAGAAATTCATGATACATGTATCTTGGTCTTGAAATTCAAATAGCAGGCTAACATGGAAGATATTTTCCTCCTCTTGTAATTATGGTCTGAATGCATTACTGTATAACCCATGAATATCATTAAACTCAAAAATGGGGCCCTTTTACTCCAGTGAAGGTAATTTGTGTTTCTGGTTTGCTGCTGTGTTGTGTGGTCCGCTGCACAAACTGTACAAGCTTCTTTCTTCTGGCCATGTCTGCGTATCCTATACACTTGAAATGATTCATGTACATACGTACAGCTTTTCAAAGCTCTTGAAGAAGATTAACAAATATTTAATTTGTATAATTTCACATAATATAACAATATAAAAACAAGCAGTTGAGCTTGTTTTAGATTGTTTTTGAACAGTTTTATACGTGTGTCATCTAAATTGGGGAAAAGGGGGAAAATTCCTATGTAAGTAATTTTTAAATTTTACAATATTGTAGTTGACCACAGTGTGATGTTGCGCTATACCTAGGACATTTACTGGTCTGGACACAGCTGTTACCCTGTCAACAAATATACAGTACACATAGGAACAACAAACTCATTAAAAACTACACACATTCAACTTAGAAATCACTGCAAATGTTGTGCCTACCACTAGAAATATCAAAAAAGAAAACAAACTCCATGCAAAACTTTAGTCAAAGTCAAAGCATAGATACCAGCCAATTGGACACTCTATACAGTCCCAGCATCTGTGTGTTGTGTCAAAACCAGTTGCAGGGCCATATTCTCAGCCATAACTGCAGGGCAGAGCTCTGCGGTGAGTTGGGTAAATACAGGGAACAGCAGCGCTGTACATTATCACATGGGTGTGGCTACAAGCTCGCAGCTCGAAAAATGTTTTCAATTGAGGACTAAGAAGGCACGTCAAGTGCCAGGCATGCCTGCACAGGATAGTTGGCTCACTGCATGACACAGGGAAATATGGGTAAGAATAAAAGCTGTTTACCAGTTTAAATGAGGTGAGAGCAGCTGTTTATGCAAAAACTTAACCGGAGGCTTGGCTGTTTTATCATATTTAGACTATGTGCAGTGCATAGTGGTCAATCAGTGGACATTGTCTTTGCAAAAACTCTGTTTTTGTGTCAGTTTAGCGGAGCAATTGCAACTACATTACTGTATCATTACATATCATTACAACTGTACTACGACAGGGGGAAGTCCATAGTGATTGTTGATCTGTGGTGACAGGGTGCTGACCAGTTACATGCTTCCTGCATTTTAGCCACATTCACAGCTGTGTTGGGTAAAAATACAGGAGGAGATAAGGCCTCAGGTGTGACATGCAATGCTGAGACCATGACACAACATGAAGAAAAACAAGCTTATCTCTTAACATCTGACATGGCATTTGCTACAAGATCAAAAGATGAAAGTGCCTGGAGCGAAATGTAACATTCAGCAGATGAGGAGCCATTTTGAAATCAAATTTCCAGTTGTCAAGTTCCTCCAAAGCGTCTGCTTTTCAGTAGCAAGAAGGAAAACAACTGTCTCTGACAGTGTGCATTTTTGAGGTCACAGGGTTTTAGAAGCTTTTCAATTTGCTTTCTCTAGAGTCCATCAACATAAACACAAACATCAACAGAATTAGGGATAACTACATATTGCATTCATTTATTAAACAGGAATTCATACCTACTGGTGGGAGCAGGTGTTACAGGTGTCTCAGGTAAATCTGTGCCTCCATTGCATCAATTGAACTTCAAAAGTACTTTTATTATACATTTTTTCTAAAAAATATTGTTCTTCCTTGTAAATGTACTAAGTTACTTCCCAGTTAAGGTAACTGTCTCCTGGCTTTAAAAATTATTTTTAACACATAAATGCTCAAGTTAGTCTCAGCAAGAAAGTAACATTTCCCTAAATTATTTAACTGAATTCTTATGTGAATTCAGACAAAACCAAGCTTTAGCTCATAAAACAGTGCAGAACTAAACACAGGAATAAAATTACGGCACAAGTGACGTCAGGCTCTTTCAAAGACATGAGTGTCCAGCAGTACGTTATCAGCCTCTTTGATAGGTGCAATTTAAGTAAGGCCACCCTGTAAAATGTGCTGATAAGAGCTGTTTTTCAGCCACTCAACTCACATTATGTGAATACATTTCATGTGTGTGGTGCTGTTCTCGCATGCAGGCATCTCTTTGTTGACCTCTCATTTTCCTTTGCATCAAATCCCAACATTGAGCCAAGAATCTTGGCCCGCACACTACAACTACTGTGCGATTTACTGCACCGTGTATAGAGGATTTCCAAAACCATACCACTCCATGATATACAGTCATGATGTCATTCATGCAATAAGGACTGGCCTATAATCATTCTGGTCACTTCTTCTCTTGGTATTGAAATTCCAAAGAGGAGAATGATATATAAGGAACTGGAAACTGCTTTAAATATACAGTAGAAGTGCACCATGCTGGTAGACTATGTAAAAATGACTAATTCTAGCAGTGGTTTTAGTCATAGTATTTGTGTCGATGAATGTTATATTTTAGTTATATTTTGATCAACATGCTGTACAACCCTCCATTTGATATTTGACTATATAAGCTGCACAATCAATGAACTCGAGCACAAGGGGCAGAAGGAAACCTTAGAAACCTTGTAAGATCTCTAGCAGTCTCACCACAGAATTATACCTCCATGAGTCTGAGCCTGACCCAGTGAAAGAGACAGGCAGCCTAAACAAACATGACCCCCCTAACCACTACTACCACACACACACAAACACACTGCTTTCAGACCATATCTCCGACCCAGGTCTGCAGCAGAAGCCAAGAGAAAAGCTCCTGATTAAACAGTTTTGGAGCGTGCAGGGCTCTGGCTCAGTTAGCTCACCAGCTTTGAAGCCAGTCGCTGGGCTTCTCTGCTATCTGCTCTGAGAACGGAAGATAACGCAGTTAGACAGTACTCGGGGACTATGTTTACAAACAGTCAGCAGCGCTGTCAGGAGAAATCAGACGACAGAAGGCAAATCAAATGATGGTAACTGGGAAGCTTTAGCTGAATGCGCTTCTACCTGCTGCTGCTAGACATGTCGTATAGTACTTTGTGTAAACTTTATAAACCCATATCTATTTCTGCTTTCAAATGGATGTAAAACGTTGAGTCGACTTAGAAACATAGCTTTATTTAGGGATAAAACAAAAAATGGAAATTTAGTCTAAATGGGACTCCAGAAAGGTTTGGTTTTCTGATTTTGGTTTGCTCATTTCAAAACTTAAATCTTTTGGCAACAACGTACACACGGACCTTTGATTTAATTTGGTTTTCATATACCTGGCCTGGTAAGTCAGATCAGCTTGTCTTCTTTCCTTTATAGTATTTCAGATTTCCCAGTGCAAAGGAGTAACACACACTACCAGAGGTTCTGAACAATTTCTGTCCACATGTTTTCGTATTCATTTGAAGGCCTGAATCTTAAAGAGAACTGATATAGCTGATGCATGTTTCAGATGAAGAGATGTTTAGTTTGATGAAAACTGTCCTGAAACAATTTTTTTTAAATCAAGCATACTGAGCACATGCATGAAGATACACTATATTGCCAAAAGTTTTGGAACACCCCATTGAAATTATTGAATTCAGTGCAGAAAGCAAGCTACATAAAGACATGGATGAACAAATTTGGTGTAACTTGACTGACCCCCACCCGATAAAACATGTTTGGGATGAATTAGATTAGAGAACATCAGTGCCTGACCTCACAAATGCACTTCTAGAGGAATTGTCATACATTCCCATAAACACACTCCTGAACCTTGTGAAAGCCTTCCCAGAAGTGTTGAAGCTGCAAAAGGTGGGCCAAATCCATATTAAACCCTATGGATTAAGAATGGGACGTCATTAAAGTTCACATGCATGTAAAGGCAGACGCCCCAAAACTTTTGTCAACATAGTTTACGTATGACATGCAGTACATTGGCTACAGACTCTTTATTTGACATCAAGAAAGACTAACAATAAGTCAGCGAAGTCCCTTGTTGCTTTTTAACACAAATCCAATCTGGAGCTGAAAGGTGTCGATACCTTGCTGTCTGTGCTGCCTGTCTGCTGACTTATTGAACAACAGTTCAATGTTCTGGATCTCTGAGTGTGATGTATGGTGATACATGTGTGGGCTCCACAGGGATCTGGTGAGTCGGGCGCTGCAGTCGACAGGCACCGTATGTCAGGACATCAAGATGGATTACTCTGTGTCCTAAGGATGGAGCATAATGTAGCCCAGATGCTGAGCTACTCAGTCCCACTGACTGAATAGTGATCTGCCTGCAGGTTGATCGTATTTGCAGTTTATGATCTGACTTCTGACTTCTGAAAGGGTTATAGAACAATCTTTTTTCACTCAGACTGTTTCATGTTTGCAGATAAATGTACCACTTTTTATATTGGGCCTGCTGTAAGTAAACAGCTACTTGTTTATTTACAGTCTCAACTAAATGTCATGGATCATATAGAGAGCAATCGTAATTATAATATCACCTAACTCACTTAAAACTAAAATTAAAGTGTTTCACCATATTTTCCACATATAGATGTGCTCATGTACTTATTTTAAAGATTGCTAATCAGGCTGTGAAAACTTTACAATGTCATCAGTTACTCTACAGTAGCTTTGTAAAATCTGAGAAAATAACCCTCATGTTGGCATCAGGGTTAACACTTTTAATTATTTTCAGAAAAACTAAGATTGTAGATTTTAGGTGAATGGCAAACAAAAGATTACAGGACTGTTACTTGTGCACATTAGCACATGGTGAGAGAGAGGGTGACATGCACAAAAGGTCTCTGGCCAATGGGTCACAAAGATGCCCCTGAGCCTCATTCTAGGGCTAAAAGTCAGAATCTGTTGGCCTCTGCTGCACTGATTCCACAATAAACTCCAACAGTCTTCTTCAGTGTCCTCATAACTAATAATTCATTATTTAATCATTTAAAAATTACACATGGAATTCAGTATTGTGTAAGTGGTGCAAAGCTGATGCAACATCAGACTCATCCTAAGCTTGACAAAATTCCCGGAAAGCAATAATGGTTCAGGTGAACAGAATAACTTCAATTACTTTGAAGTTACATCACGTATGTTTGGCTGAAAGCTACTTCAGTCCTGATTTCTTTGGCATTCTGAAAAAACGAAATAAACACCTGGATGTAACAAGCTGGTTCACAGACAGAAAGTGCCAATCAAAGATGCAAAAATGTTAATTAGAACACATATACCATAATGTATAAGCTTATTATGACACCATGACAATGTTTGATTGAGGAGTTTTCCTCAAAACATGAGACTCAAATACACTTTGATGTTGCTGAAGGAGGGAAAGACAAATTCTTCAATACTAGTGAACCAAATTACATTATGTGGTATCTTATGAGGCAGGATACTACAAACATAAAGCCTTCAGTGCATAGCATGCTACTGTATCCACAGGAGAAATGGCATTTGCATTTTTATGTTAAATCTTTTATGTTTAATCTTTATCCAGTGAATAGTACTTCACTGTGCCATAACAAAACTATTACCTGCTTGTGCATGCAGCTCCTAGTGTTTGTGTGTGTTTTGGCATAACAAGCTGCTCTAATTTACTACAATAACCATGATGTCATCCACCTGCTTTTTGGCTCTGAGGCAGCGATGACTGATCGGGCAATTTTACATAATCATCTTATCTGATCTGGAGCTCATGAGCTGGATCCCTGAGACATTACAAACCATAAAGGTGAAAAGCCGCCTATTACAAAATCACTCTGGGGATTTATTCACTCTGGGGAAAATGGCATACCAGAGGTTTTTCTACTTAGTTTCTCTAAAACAATGTTTATCAAGTCTGAAAAGTGCTTACTTTGTATGCTAAATGATTTTCTTTTCTTATAATTTTTCTTATAAAATACACTAATTTGCTTCATGTATTCTTTCGATCACTTTGTGGTTGGAGATTTCTACTTTCGGTTTTCATATTTAATGGAAGAGCCCCCTGTAAAGGAAAGGTAAGGGTCCTTAAATGCAACGTAGCAGCAAACACACTGCTTTCCTTTTATAAGATAATGTAGGAGCATTCATTTTACATTGAATCATATTAACCTCGTGTTTAGAATGTCTCTGGACACCTTGTTACTGACAAAAACACAAATTTTAATGCTGGATTACAGGGAGTTAGATTGGTGGAGTGATGATGGGAAGATCACTATCATTTACATACACAAACCTACAAGGAAAATCCAAGGGAAATGGTTAAGCAGTGTCTCATGGCACAAGGTCCACTTGGACTGAAGAATGCAAAGGTCAAGGACACTGTAACCTCATGCTTACTACACCTGGAAGGAACTGAATTACACCTGGAACAAACCTGAATTCATGAATGACCAGGAAGAAATACTTTGTTTGAAAGAAAAGCAGGTTGTGTTCCAATGACACAATGTTATCAGTTTAAAAAGCTAATTGACCATTAGAAAACAATTTTTGCAATTGTGTTGTATGATTTCATGAAAAAAAGGACATTCACAAGTGACCCCAAACTTTTGAATAGTTGTGAAAGTTTGCATAGACATGCATGTAAAGTGCAGCCTCGCTAGCTGGCAGTAGTGTACAACAGCAAGGTGGTAATTTTGGTTAAAAAACATGAATGGGCTCAACCTTTACACACTATTAACAACGTATTCATGTCTGTATTCAGGCAAAGAAAGAACAGCTGAAAACAAAGGAAAAACTGGGCTTTGCTTGTGTCTCTAATAATCCAAGAATAATATAATTCTGGGAAACATTAGAAATCACAAAGTCAAGTGGATCTCAATGACTGTTACTACAGTAACAGGTTGTTACCAGAGTGTCTAAAAGAGACTAACTAACTAACTAACTAACTAACTAACTAACATTGATATATACATTGCATATATTAAACAGTCAGTATACTGGCTGTAAACAGCACTTTTTTGCACTCATAATGTTGTATGCAGCAAAAACTAACTATTTATTTAAGTTTGTGTTTGAATACACAATAATTGGCATAATATTATGATGCATTTTGGAGCATTTTGGCATTTCCCTTAAACTAATGTGACAAAAGTACACTGCTAGCAAGACTGTTTTAGAATAGTAGAGCCATCCCCTTTCTGCAGAGGAACAAAGAAAGAAAGAAAGAAAGAAAGAAAGAAAGAAAGAAAGAAAGAAAGAAAAGTATAAAACTGAATATCCTGAAGAAAACTGAAAATTACTGAAAATTGAAGCAAAACGGAATTGGATACAGTATACTGTACAGTAAAGGGCAATTTGAGGTACCGTGAGTATGTTAAAAAAAGTAAATTGAGGCTGGAATGCATCAAGTGTCACAGACTGATGAACTATAATAACAGACTTTACCTCTGTTATGTGGTGTAGCAATCACATCATCATCTTTCTTTATTTGCTTTATGCTTATCTGTCATAGCCACTCCTGTACACTACAATAGGCAAAGCATAACAAAACCACAACCACTGCCAAGGCTGAGGGTTCGGTTAGTCGGGCCACCTAAGTAAAAAAATCATACATCACAGTTGAGTGAAGCAGCGTGGACCAAAGCAGTCACCAAATGGAGAGCGCTGTGTTAAAAGAATGAACTTGTGAATGTTTCTCTGCCAAAACAACACACAAGGAAATTCACTCCGCCACAACAACCTCAGAGCAAGGTCAGACTTCTCTGCCACACTCAAGGCTGAAATTCATTTGAATACCTTTGGCAGTGTGTAAAAATGAAATTGGATGGATGTAAAGTGGTGCTCCAGAATATCCAAACTGTTGATGCTGAGGGTTCAACGACATCTACGAATGTTATGATGACCGCTCGTAATTGCACACTACAAGAAGTGATGTTTTGAAAGAAAATATGCTTCAAACTTAACTTGTGTGTGGTGGAGACCCATAAAATGAAGTATGGAGTGTGTGTTTTTCTCTGTGTGTTTGTGAATATTGTAGATCTAAGTAAAGGAAGTGACATAACTATGCATATGATAACATTTGGTGTACAGAGAATCGTGCACAAGGTGAAATGAAACGTCCAAGATGACCACAGCATTGTATTGATTGGCACACATTTTTCTGTGTGTGTCCGTTAAAGTGTGTGCGTGCATATATGTACTTCCTTTATAATCACAGCCTTCAGCCTCTCACCAGGCAGCCAGGCTACTCCTCTAAACCTCAGGGTTTCTGCCAAGCCTCGGAGCTCAGAGAACGGCCTACAGCAGGGGCCACAGAGAGAGTCTAAGCCCCTGTTAGCTACTGAAATAACCAATATCCATAACTAATGACAACAGAGACACACAGTTCGTGTTCATATCAAGCAGGTTTCTATACTGTATGTGCACCAGTCAAAACATGCAGGTAGTACACCAACGCACATTCTGTTTTTATGTACTGGCAAAACTAGAGGCTCTCCACACAGATCTAAAAGGATGATACTCCACCTAGAGGCCAATCTAATCTAATCTAGGCATAAGATTTCTCACATACTGTGGTAAAAGGAATGTTCAAAGTCAAAGTGGCAGTGTACCTATTAAAGTGGCCATTGAGTGTATGTTTTGTATGTAAAAATCATAAAAATGTAAAAAAAATATAGCAAAAGTAGAATATTTTCATCAGAATTGTAGCGAAGATAGAAACAAAAAATTATCAAACTATAATTTATTGTTTCTTACCTTATATAAGCATCAGAATAAACATAGAGAATAATTGTTAGAGTTCTGAGATTATTTACATTCCTACATGTTGGTAAAAGAGGAAGAACAATGTAAGAGAGTTAAACAGTGTATGATCTTAAATTACAGTAAATAAACAAAACAGATACCAAACGATTGCAACTGACTAGAAAGGTGCATGTATAATATGGTTTGTCTTTGCAAAGTAAATAGGAGTAAATGATATGGGCATGAAAACAATAGCACATTAACTGGCTGCTTAACCACATCTTTCAGTCTTATTTCTTGCTACAGTCACATGCATCTATTGATAATTAATATTTAGATTCATTATAATTGTGCAGTTATTATGACTTTAAATCTGAGGTATTCAAGAAAAGCAAAGGAATATTTGCAGAGGTGTGGTCCTGCTACTGTGCCACAGACTGGTCAAACATTCTTCAGTGGACAGGACGTCACTTTCAGGCTTTTCTCCTGTCCACGTCACCCAGTAACCCAAACTGTAGCAGCTGAAGTGAACACTCATAACTCGCTTTTTACTGCTTGTCCTTACCTGGAGAAGAGACAAAAGAGAAATTACACATACTGCCACTCTCCCAGTGTGTGAAGACAACTTCACATCAGTCATACCATGCAAAACAAGCATAGCAACAGAACATTGCATTAATGGTTAGTGAACAATATGAACAAGAGACAAAAATTGTCAGACACAAAACAAAATGCAGATGAAAACTGACTGATTATACTATACTATACTAATAGCTTGATTTTTAGATTTCTAGATTTCTATAGGATTCTACTTTTACTGAAGTACAGGATCTGAATATTTGTTTACCAGAATGGCAAAAAAGGAAAGAAAAGAAACATATTTTCTGCTTACTATATTTTGACCCATGTATATACTGTGTTTTTAAGTTCTCTTTTAAGCCTTTTTTTGATGCTATGCCCTCATAGCAATGGATTTCTCTGGGGCACCAAACACAAAAGATTGTAAAAGAAACACACAACCTCAAAACCCCAATCTGTCTCATCTAATTAGTTTTAAGAATCTACAGGCATCACTGTGGACAATTCTTATTTTCTAATCTTGGGTGAAAATAGTTTTGAAATTAAAATTGTTAACAGTGAGGTTTGTGGGTTGTCCTGACTAACGCAGAGCATTGTTTCTAGAAAGGTGAACTCACCCAAATTAAATTTAAATTGTTATGAAACACATATATGTGGTTATCTTACCTTTGCTGGGGACAAACTTGAGCGAGTGGCTGAATATTCAAAAACGCGAGACTCCTTCCTCTGGGCCATTATTCAAAAACTCATGGCCCAGCCCACTGCCACACTTGCCACACAGGACCTGTGCACATACAATACCATCACACATTTAATGTTACTGTAGCTAGAACATATAACCTATATATATATACGTACAGTATGCTGATTAAAGTCACATTATATTATGAATTCACTAATCAGCATCAGAAGTATAACTGTTTAGTGGTGACCTTATATGCAGTGAGTGTCTCCATCAGTTTGGTGACACTGTCCTCTCTGATGGTGTGAGTGAACGCCGGCCATGGAGACGAGTGGGCGAACTTGGACCGACTGGAGAACAGGGGATGGTTACACTTGGAGCACACGTACATGCCTGCAGTGACAGTTATGACTGAAAGTTGTTGCACTGTTTCTTCCTGGAAAAACTGCATAATAATAATCTAATAGGATGTGAAACCCTGAATCCCAAAATCACAAAATTAAATTTTTCCTTGCTTTTGCTTCTTTGGTGGAAAAAACGAGGAAACAACTATTGTCAACAAGTCAAGGCCATGACATGTGATGAAGTCTGCAGTTGATTTATTTTATGTGGTTACCAGTGGAACCAGTGTAATTGTACCTAAACATACCATAATGATATGGCTTGTACATACTGATTATATTATGAAACTAACTACTACTGTGTATCTATATGAATTAAAATACTATTCTTATAAAATACTATTCTTATGTTATTATTAAAATAGTTACTCTAGTACTGTAATATTGCTTTACACTACCTCATAATCAATTAAATTCTAGCCACAAAATAAAAGTAACTGTATGCTGCATAGCCCTGCGATGGACTGGCGACCTGTCCAGGGTGTACCCCGCCTCTCGCCCGTAAGCTGGCTGGGATAGGCTCCAGCACACCCGTGACCCCTGCGAGGACTAAGCGGTTCAGAAGATGAATGAATGAATGTATGCTGCATAATCCAGACTAAGGGAGATTACATCACATCACTGCTTGCTGTGTGACAGATTACTCACCTGGTTTAAAATGATCTTTGTAGATCTCACCCCCAAAAAACTGACAGAAAGACATTACGGTGTCTCTACAGGTCAAACGAAGGTACAGTAATAACCTGCCTCGGCCTTTCTCCAAACAGCTTCGACGGATAAGAGGACTGTGCAGGTAGCTGCTGTAGCTTCCTCCTCTTCTCGCGTGAATTGATCCTGGATGGAGTTTTAACGGGAACTCCGCCCACTGCTGTTATTTCCATTAACACCAGATGTCAGTGTCTACCAGTTTGTCCCTGACAGTCCACTACATCTATAAATCTCTTCCAACTGCTAAACAATCTACAGACAGAAATGTGAATCAGAGCATCAAAATATAAATCGTCATCTAGTGATAATGGAGCTGGATCTTTATCAGTAATTGATCCTATAGGATTATATTTTAGGATTTAACAGTGAGTTATAATGACCAGTCAGTTCACATACCCCAGAGTCACCATAAGTGGTGTCATAGTTTCCCAGCACTTATTATTCATTAGATCCAAGATCTGTCACAGTCATATTCAAATTAAGTATCATAACATCTGAAATAAACAAGATACTGTATGTTTGTCTTTTAGTAACCTGATCATATTATGTCCTGTAATCTAAGATGATACAGTAAGACATAACAGAAAAATACTTGTGAACATATATTCATATATTCATTCATACAATATATTAATTTGAATAATATGGTGTTGAAATTAAACATTACATTTTATAAAAACCTTTTAAAAATATTTTTCATCCTGATCATGTAATGTGTGAATGATATGAGCTCTGTTTATTCCTTTGACGCTTGGAAGAGATAAAGTAATGATGGATCATTCCACAGTTACTGCCAGAGGCTTGATGCATAATCTCACAGACGGACACTTAATGCTGTGAATTTATTTTAGTAAGGATGGCTGCCTTATCATTATCAGGCATTATCAGTCCTGGCGAGTGTCAGCAGGCAACATAGTTTTATGTTATAAATAAAGCACAGAGTTTTATAGTAAAAAATAATTATTTTCTTAGTGGAAACTGGGAGACATTTCTGACATTACATTCCTGTCCATACAGGGTTATGTCCTTCATTCATATTTGCAGTAGTGCTTGAGAGCCTCTGGCAGCTCCAGCCAGTCAATGGCCATCCTGTGGACAATGTGCTTTTGGATAGCTTTCCTACACAGTGTCTGCAAGGATAAGACTGCAACAGAAAAGAGAGGAAAAAAGATTGTGACACAAAACAACTACACTCAAATGCAAAATTACTGCGAACAAATGCAAAATTAACACAAAGTAAGTGCAAAGTACAACAAGACACAAAATGACCACAAATTACATCCTCAATGTCTCAAAATCCATCTGTGATTAACAGTATCAATGTGACACTCACATCCATACTCCACCTGGACAATTCGGACACACTTAGTAGCAGCAAAGACATCCACCACTGCGTATAGAAGCCGAGTGGTGGGGATCCCTTTTGCAGAAGCTCCCATGTCCTCTCCATTGATGACGATATGCATATCAGCGTGGTCTCTCCCTCTAGGCACATACAGCACTCCTATCCTGCTACGTCTGGCTGTGGGAGGCAGGGTGTTAGTCTTATACAAGTCATCCAAAATGTGGCTGAAGCGTCCAGGCCGGCTTCTACCAACAAGCTTGTCTCTAGGGATGCCAACATTCTCAATGAACAAGTGAGAGTCTGTAAAGAACATCTTTGGTTTCATGTTTCCTCCTCCTACATCACCTTCACCTCCATTTTCAACCTCCCCACGACCAAGCCTCCGTCCACCAGCCATTCCTCTGTCTCCGGCATCTTGGACCTCAGGATCATCTAAGATCTTGTTGTGGTTACGAGTGATGGCAAAAATCCAGCTGTCCCCTAAATCTGTCATGTCTGGGATGGAGTATTCAGGTACCACCTCTAAGGTCCCGGGGTCCTTGGCTGTGAGGCCAATGCGGAGATGGCCGCACCAGCCCAGCTCTTTATCCTCAATCTCAATGAGAAAAACCTCCCCAGGCTTCAAAGGGTATTTGCTGAAACACACACCATTGGCAAAGCTCTCCACTCGAGTGGCCTGTGTTCCTGAACGGTCCAGTCTGACATTGATACCATGCACAGGGTGAAATTCCGTGAATTGGTCAGGAAAGGGCTCCATTTTCAGGTGCAGCTCGGTAACTCTAGCGCAGATATCAGAAATGACAGTTAACAAGAAAATCCCCGTCAGATCCAGCAAGACAAGCCAACCAGAAAACAAATACGGACATACTTACTAAATCTTTCAAAACAAACCGTCTTGTGGTGGTTTCTGACCCAGTGACCAACATGTAGTCATTGTAGAGACCACAACTTGGGCAGACACACCACAGACCTGCTCTGGTTATCTGCTATCCACTCAGAGAAGCTTCTGGTAGAGAGCTATTTTTGAACAGCTTCCTATTTCAGCAGATGGCAAGGTATGTGTCTGTGTGAGTGTTTTTTGAGGGGGGGTCGGCCAACACGCACATGCTCACAGTCATTCAGACATGTACAGAGCTTGAGTTAGGGTGAGTGGGACGACTGAAACACCCTGGGCTAAATCTCAAAAACACATGTAGTGAAGTAATAGCTGCATAATTATCATAATGCCATATGCCAAAGAGATATGTTAAACAGTAGGCCTTTCATAGCTGCACTCTAAATATAGACCATGCAAATACAGTCCTGATTTCAATCTACGTAAAGCAGCGATTAAAGTAGCATGCTAAGATAGAGAGGTCTGTAGAGATTTATTATGATAATGGAGTCATACAATATGAAAAGGAATAATATTTTAAAATGGAAACAGTGCCTTTTTTTAATCATTATGTATGGCTTTGAGTCTCTGCTCCTGCACAAGGTGTAGCATCCTGTTGATTTAATGTAGTTCACATAATTTCATTTCTAAAGGTATTTTATTGGATCTTATTACATACATAGAAATTATAGGCTATTTCATACATGGTATAACCCTCATAATTTTTAATAATGTGTATAATTTCCTTACAGGAAGTAGGACAGATACATATTACTGCAAAGTGGTGACTTCAACGTCTAAATATGTAACACAGAACATATGTTCCATGTACAACCCCAATTCCAAAAAAGTTGGGACTAATGTGCTCACATGCAGGCTCACATGAGATGCAGGCTTCTGTTCTGAGTGCTGATACCAGTAATTTATATTGTTATCCTTCTTCCAAATATCAGTTAGTCTGACCACAGACCATTTTAAATGAGCTTTGGCCCAGAGAGGACATTAACATTTCTGTATGATGCTCATATATGGCTTCTTTTTGCATGATATAGCGCTAACTTGCATGTTTGGATGGCACAGTGAACTGTGTTCACAGACAGTGATTTTCGGAAGGATTCCTGAGCTGATGCAGTGATCCATCACAGAATCATGTCTGTTTTTAACGCACTGAGGGACCAGAAATACCGTACATCCAGTTTTGTGTTTTGCACTTGTCTTTTGCACACAGAGATTTCTCCAGACTCTGAATCTTATGATGTGATTATGTACTACAGATGAATTTATTTGACACAGCATCCCAAACTTTTGGAATCGGGGATTTACAAGACATGGTAATCCAGGTGAGTGTCATATAGTATAATGATGAGCAAAGAAAAGTCAGAAAATTAAATAAATTTAAATGCAACAAGAGGTGGTGCAGGTTGGAAACTGAAATGATCAAAATCATCACATACAGTATACTGTAAACATCGTGTGTGATGTATCCAGCCAGCTGCTCAGGAACTCCTCCTCCAGTCAGTGATGGATGAGGATTATTGTCTCAGCCTGTCCTCCACTCTGGCCTGTTCTTCATTGTCATTTCTAGGGCTTCCAGTGTGCTTTATATAGGCCAAGAGGGAGGGGAGGAAAAAAGGGAAACCCATTTATATATGCTCTCTACTATCATGAAAACTCCTGCTCCTTTGCATTGGTCACATAAATATAAAAACTTCTGATAGCTAGAGCATGCCTGTAAATGGTGAGTACTGCAGGTGTATGAAATAATGTTACTTGAACTCCAGGCTGAGCTGAACTGTCAGCTTGTTTCGTGCAATTAGACAGTTTTACTCTCTCTCTCTCTCTCTCTGTGTGTGTGTGTGTCTTGAGACAGCAGGACTCTTAATCTGGATTATAATGAAGCGCGGCCAAGCTTTTCATAATCAGTTTGGTGAGCTGTGATTCTCGGCAGCGCATGACACATCTGGATGCAGGCAGTCGGTTATGGGGAGGTGTGTGTGTTTGTGTGAAGTGGGAGAGAGAGGGAGAGAGAGAGAGGGGGAGAGAAAGAGAGAGAGCGAGAGCCTTGAGATTTCACGACGCGGTCCTTGCGCGCACAAATGGAGAGGGAGCTTTCAGTAGACGGCACTGACCAGCGGGTTTAATCACATTTATATGCACCGAATTATTTTAGGGTAAGTAAACACTCTTTTATGCTCTGACGTTTGCATGTTTGTTTTTGCAAAAGTCCATCAGGGGAGGGTGTTACTTATTTACAGCACAGAAGATGCACTGATAAGGATCTGCAACATGTTCACAGTCACTTTAACTTCGCATCCACAAGACAACTGTGGAGGCGTCCAGAGAGGAGAGGAGGTGCTGACCTGAATTTTACACTACAATAGCCACTGCACAAGTTGTGTGTATTTATATGTATAACAGCCCCACTGTCTTTGAGTTGGCTCACACATGTAGTTAGTGATAGGAGAAACTGATTTGTGTTTAAGCATATAGACTATTAACATCTAAGTCAATCTGTTAGATATTTGTTTGTTGTTTAATCATCATGGATTTTTGGTATTTAATTAATTCAAAAAGCAATTCATTTAATCAATCTGCAGATTATTTTCTCAATTCACAAATGAATCTTTTTGTTTGTCAAAGTAGCGCAAAGACAGTGCTCAAAGTGCTCATTGAATTTATAGTTTGAGATGATCAGTTTGTGCTCATATATGACAACATATATAATATTTATATATGTATGACAAAGTTGCAAATCTATAAAGATGGTTGATATTGATGATAATGATGTTTGGCTTTATTGCTTGAAAAATAACAGACATAATGACTTGATGATTAAAAAAAATACCATGATGAACTTTTGGCGGTTGACTATTTATGAATCAGCTATTTTTACAGTAGGTGTAACACTGTCACACATACACGTTAACTATTTTTCTAATTACCCTACAGTATATGTCACATGGCATCTGTTTACAGTAATAGTGAGGTGGACATATTTTGTCTTCTCTTCACTTAAATAATATTTATTATGGTATTATGGTGGTAAGTAATGTTACATATTACAGCCCACATACTGAATGGAATTACCTTAAAAATGGGGAACAAGGGATCGTTTAATTTTAAAGCTGCTCTACTGTACAGTTACTACACTACAACTACTGTGAAAAAAGCTGCATTTAATTTCAATGCAAAATCTTCCATTGATTAAAATCTGTTTTCAGTCTTATCAAATAATTCACTGTCTGTACAGAGCAGAAGCGTCAGCATTTGCTTCTATGCTCATTTAGTTTTCGCCCGTGTGTATATGACCTTACACGTAAGAATTAGACCACTGACACCAAAGGGACTCTGAAGGATTCTGATGTCATTAATGATCAACACTAGGTCGCAGAGATGATCTAGCTTTGAAACACAGCCCACCAAATGTTGGTTTAGCCTCTAATCCAGGCTTGTGATTTGTCAGATTTCACAGTAAAATCCTGCATTAATGTTAATCTGAGGTTGTTACTGTTTGTGTCTGATCAGACACATCAAACTCCTACGCACACATACACACAGACTGAGTCACAGGGATGGTGTTAAACTGACACCGTCACTGAGAATGTAAAGGACTGATCAAACGACTGAACACATGTAGTGTAATGTACAGCATCTCTCATCTCATCATTAAATATCCCATGCTAGTGATCAGTATGTTGTATTTGCCATTAGAAGATCATAAGAAGATCATCCATTATTGTTTTATTCAGTACAGTTTCTTTCTTTCTTTCTTACAGTTTTACTCAGCTTTCTGCAGCCTCTGGAGTTGTCACTATAGCTAATCAACTATATCTTTAAAACATATTGAGAAATTTTATGGTCAATCAGAGAATTAAAGCTATATTTGTCATTCAAGTGACTTTGGCTTAACTAAGATGGTGAACATTACAAATTACACCCGCAAAACATCAGCATGTTTATATCACTGTGAAGCATTTAGCATACATACATTAGCATTAAACCCAAAACATTAATGTGCTGTGGTATAGTCTCACAGAGCCACCAGCATCGCTTAAGGCTGGTATATATTTTATATATCCTTTATATATCCTTATGTGTCTTGACTTGTTTATCATATAGATATGTACAATATAGGAAAATAATAGATATAGCGTCATCTTATCAGCCTTTTAGTTGCAGTGACTTAATATAAGAACATTTGGATTAGGGAGCATCTGGAGTTCCAATTCAGAAGTTTTTACACTAGCATGACAATATGGCAACCATGGTCTGCTCTGTTAACGCTCAACAATTAGCTTGGATGAGACACTGTTAGTGTAACAGTAGTTTAGCTGCTGTAATGTGCATTTTTGTCTGTTTTCATGCACCTTACAGCTTCTGGTACCTCTTTGTACCCTGTGAAAAGCTATGAGAAAGGTCTAATGCCTTGCTGCATGTGTGTCTGAGAGGTTTATATCCACCGTCCATTTCGGATTTCAGATTAGTCAGAATCCACCAGCTGCTATGGAATTGGTTGAAATTGTGCCACACACTGCTGTAATACAGTTACGTAAATCTGACCAGCCAGAGGTAGGGTTTAACTTGTATAAAGAGCAGGGCACTTGACCCAGAGAGACAGCGAATAAAAGGGTCCCCACTGGGTCTTTGTTCTGTTTCCCAGTCTATGTTCAGTCATGTAGAACTGCTCTTTTCTTTCACAAAGTGGAAGTTGAAAACATGCATTGACTTAGTTTTACATTGGGTATAATTTGTATCATTCTGACAAGTGAGTAGGTGGTGGTTGTATGATAGCTAGTATGGAAATATGCAGTAGTGGTGACAAAAAAAAGACACATGGGTGGAATGAATAACAGTATGTTTGAGCTTCCCTTGCTATTCATCTTAGTGTTATATAAGTAACTCTTTAAGCAGCTTGTGAATAGAGGGTTTGTGCCTGGGTTTTTATGGCTGACAAGTCTGCTCCTAAGGGAATGAGACTGGGAGGAACTCTAGTTCTTTCATTGGGCAGGATATTCCTTATGAGAACAAGTGTGGTGACATATGTTTTTTTTTTTTTAACCAAAACATTAGGTGCTTGTTAGGAGATTACTATTCGAATATGTTATTAAAATTCCTGTTTTATACTAAATCATGCTTTTTCATTACACGGCAAAGTCCACAGACAGTTCCTCCATATTAACTTAAATGATTCTACACAAACACAAGATCTGAGCTGGCCCAGTTTGTGCAACATTTGGGGGGAAAGTCTGAGTTGTCTATTTTTGAATGCCTCTAAAAACCATACAGTATGTGGAGCAACAGCTATGGGAGAGATACTTCCTAGACTCTTGTTCAGGCTCACCAGTCTTTAGATTAATGTAGATTTCCACATCTCTTAAGAGCTAAACTAAGTGACGTTCGCACATTAATGTAGTGAGCACTCGTAAGCAGTTTTGGTGAAAAAGAGACACAAGGACAGAAAGAAGAAAGTGCTTCCTCTCTCATTTACACCTATTACACCTACACCTACCTTTGACACCTATTACAGAATTAGTTAGACTCAGAGCCTATGTAATGTAGATGACCATGATCTTTATTTATTCTCTTTCAGTGACTCCTAGGTGCCTTGAATCTGTGATGTGAAGTCAAGAAATGGCAGAGAGTGGAAAAAATGGGGAAAGAAGGAGTGAGGATAAAGGAACAGGAGATGGCAGACCATCCCAGGAGCCCCGGGATCCAGCTCTCGGCCTCTCTCCTGTTGGTGCCACCTCCCATGGACCCAAGAGGCATCTCCCTCGAGGGATTGTGATTCAGTTGACTGGGACAGAAGGCGAGTGGGACAGCCTGGATGACAGTGAACTCATCTTCTCCCTTGACCATGATGAGGATTACCCCTCTATATCTCTCACCAAGGAGAGGCAGTTCTCAGTTGAGGATGACAGAGGGTTGAGGTCCCAAGCGTTCCATGTTCCTCTTTCTCCCTCTTCCCCTGACTCTCTAGGGAACTGTTCAGCCATTGGTCCCAGTTTTCTCTCCCCAGGCCCCTCCTCACCTACCCACAGACCTCTTGCAAGCCTAGTCAAGTCTCTCTCCACAGAGCTGGAGCTGAAAGAAGGCTCAACTCTCAGACCCAAACCTTTTCTCAGTCTTGTAAAGTCAATCTCCACTGATATTTCTTGCTCCGAGCCTGAGGTATCACAGTCAAAATCGGATTCTCGCCTCAATCTCCATCTATGGAAGCAGTTGACACAACCAAAATCCCGAAGCAATGGAGACTCTCGCACTGCGCCCCCGTCTCCTAGCTCGCACTCCCCTAGCGGAGAAGGTCTGAAAGGAGGCTTTTTCAAAATGGAGCTTGAGGACACCAAGAGAAAGCTCTCGGAGGCTGTGCATGAACCTCTGAGCAGCATGTTTAGTAAAATCATGAGAGAAGAGGGCTCAGGCAGCCCCAAACACCAGTGTAAGACTCAGGGGGCTCACCAGGGCAGCTCCAGAGTTTTGGGACGGGAAGGTAGCACAGACACAGTTCTTTCAGAGTCTCCTGTGAGGAACACTAGAAAAGCAGATGCTGATGTTTTGCCTGTGTTTGACTGGCCTTCTGTGAAGCATCTTGGGAGAATTCACCATATCCACTGCCCTGTGCATCACAGGAATGAGGAGCTGCAAATATGTGCAGATGGTGATATGATGCAAGTATTAGCCATTGAGACTCACAGGCAGGCGAGAAGACCACATGCTGGTCCTCATGTGTCTGCAGCACCTGTTGTTCACACTGGTCCTCAACCCCCTCATCCTTTGCCACGAATGAGTTTATTCTGTGTGGCTGTGTTGTCCTACGGCTACTTTATCCTACCTCTCAGTCCATACTTTTCTGGCCTAGCTCTGGGGTTAGCACTAGGTTTCTTGCTTGGACTGTTGCTCATTAGGATGGGTTCCTCCAGGCCTTGCAATGTAGCTTCAACCTACAGACCAGCACACGCACTGTTGGGGGAGATGATTCTGACAGGCAGCACTCTAACCACAGAGTCTGGGACCCTTAAGGTACATAAATGTAATTTTAGGCAAAAGATGTGATTGTTCTTGACTTTATTTCAGTCCTTCTCAGTCTCCCACATAATACTTACACCTCTTTCATCATGTTTTCTAAAAGCAGAAGCAACAGAGAATAAACTGAAGAATTAAATGAACAGTTTGGCATTTGCAGAAATACACCTTTTTGATTTCTGCCAGTCAGATAAATAAGAAGATCATCACTCTGACATTTATGCATTAAATAGTGATTACATCCTGAATTATTCTTTTTAATAACAAAGGAAATTTGATATTTTTCTGACCCTGCATAATTTCAGGCAACTGTGAGTTGCAGTCTTTCAGAAAAAAAGCAAAACTCTTTCAGAAAGCCTGCAATTAGCTGCTTTCTAAAAGCTACTCTCAACACAGTAAAAAGTTACTGTTTCCACCCGTGCTAATTTGCACTAAAACATAACAGTGTCAAGACTACAAAACACTTCAGTGACTTTATAGATTAAATCTTCTGAAAGTGACAACAACAGGATAAGGCACCCAGAAAGCAATTAAAACCTTCAATAATAAAAACCGCTGGATCACTGGAGGCAATTACTGTTATGCTCCCGGTAGAACTTGACACAGGGTAAGTGGAGAGAGCAGCTAGCACCCAGACATTGACAGTTCTACAGGCAATTAAAGGGTGATCCAGGCAGGAGAAAGCTGTAATTTTTCAGCACTCACTGCAGGTGGGAGGTGGAGATTAGTAGTGATGGTTGGAAATGGGAGCTTGAGCTAAATCTCTTGCTTGGTTGTTAGCAGTTTCGTTTCAGTCCGAGGGCTGTTAAGACATGAGCTGGAAGGTTTGTAAGGTGTTCAGAGGTGTCTGGTAATCAGATGACAAAGTAATAATTATAATGTTTAATTACAGGCACAGATAAGGGCAGAGGCTGACAGCTATTAAAAAAATATGAATGTTTAACATTGTTAATAGTTAACTAGGGCATTAAGAGGGAGCATAAAGTCATATGAGTACATTCAGCTCAGTTGTTAAAATGACAACAGCTGCATAATCACACTGAGCAAAGTGTTATCCTACAGCTTAATTAGGTCAGTCAAAATCAGGGTGTTAGCAGACAATTAGCCTCACATAAAAAATGTAGAAACAGGTAAAGAACACGCACAGGAAGTTCAGGCAAGTTTTTAAAGCGACACATTAGACTGTATATTGTTAAATTCCTACACAAACATAAATGTAAAATTATGTTTTTGTGGATTTACAGAAATTTACATTACACGTATGAACATATTACCCATGAGCCTGTGATGTTATGTTCCATTAATAATTCTTGCACATAACTTTGCACTTTGCCTGTGAAGCTGAATCCAGGGCACAATGTCCCTTAAACAAAATGCATTTTATATTCTATACTGTACATATTCTCTAATACTAAAATAATCATAGACTCCTCTGAACCCTGGGTTTGTACTGTACTTGTTACACAAACTGTCTACATTAAGGATTGATTATATTTATTATTATTTATATAGTTTTTGCGTAATAACGCTGTAACATGATTTTCAAGATTTAAACAATTACAGATGAAGTGTATTCACTTGAGACTATATATATTGTTAATATAAATTAACACTTTGCATACCTTTTGTGTTTTCAGGGCTGGATGAATGAGATACATGATTATGACCCAGAAACATACCACCCTGCTCTGACTCACTCTGTGTTGGCCATCCTGGAAGGCTCGTGTCTCCGTTTGGACTCCCCACGTACTAATATCAGCCGCAGGGCCACATATGATGAGAGAGTCCATGAGGCCACCTTTGTTAAGTCACGCTCCTTTCAGCTTGCAAAGAGCAAAGTATGACAAAAAGTATTCGCTTTTATATATATATAGTAAAACTTAAAATTAGTCCAGATTGGGAATATCAGCACCAAATTTCATGTCCACCCATTCGATAGTGACTGTCCAAATGTTGGTGCTTGAGGATAAGTGAGAAGATCACCCAAAGTTGTTTTATTGTATTTATTTTATGGGATTTATTGTAAATGTTGTGGCAATTTCAGCAGGATTGAGAAAGTGCAATGTTTCCATCTCTAGAGCCACAATGCTACAACAGCTAAAAAATCTATCTAGAGTAGTTTTGTTCATACATTTGTTTAAATATATACTTAATATTTTGACAAAGGAGAAAATAAACACACATGGAGAATAATGTTTTTGAGATTTAAGTTAATTAGAAAGAAATGGGACATGACTAACAAAACTCTGCAACTGGTTCCCCAAAGGTATTTCTGCTGCCTTCTGTGTTGGCTCGGAAGAGGATGTGGAACCCAAAGTATCCCATATGCATCCAACTGCCAGCGGAGGCAAAGTCCCAGGAGGATGGGGAAAGAAGGTTGGAGGAGAGTCAGGGAGTGGAGCCGGGTGCTGAAACGACTAGTCCAAAATGCAGTTCCTCCAAACACACCCACGAATTTCCCACCATTCTTTACCTGTTTGGACGCACAGGAAGAGAGAAAGAAGAGTGGTTTCGTCACTTCCTTATGGCGTCCATGGATACAGAGACAGAAAAGGAGAGGGACAGACAGAAGCCTTGCAAATGTGTGTCCAGATCGGGTAATAATGCATTAAAGAATGCCTCTAGAGAATACAGCTACTGTATCCAATGGTATAGTGGGTGTATTATGAATTACATGCTCCAGTTCTTTGCATTTCAAAGTCAATTCCTCCAAGGGACCACACAGATGTCACAGCTGTTTGATGACCTGACTCTTCAAAAAAAGCCATTAGACGCACCAGCTTTGTTTTTATTGTATTTCTTACATAAAATTATCGAGTCATAAATATTTTTATTAGTCAATTGCTTTCTATTTTCTAATACAGATCTGCCATCTGTCTCTTACATTGCCATACTGTTGTATAATGTTGGTGGTTAGAGGTCCAGCCTTGTATAAAACAGTAGCTATGTCACCCAATTTAAGGAATTGTATGCATTTAGATGAATATGCTTACTTATAAAATTTTAATCGTTCAACTAACCAATATGACAGGGGTCACATGGGGTGGCTGCAGGCTTTTACTGTAGGTGGCAAATTTTTGGTGACCTCGCTATCTTGTCTTCTTGTACTATGGCAGAAAATAAATTGTGCACAGAACACAACTGTCCTTGGGAAATGTGTGCAACAGTGACACTTGACATCAGTCAATTTTGACAAATCATTTTAACATGTTTAAAGGCAAGAACAATTATTGAGACTAAATGTTTGAGGTTAGCCATCTTCCCTACAAAATATATTAAATACATTATGGATATTGAGGCATCAAGCACATTTAAGGCAAAATGACGGTAGGATGAGTCTCTCCATCCATTTTGCTCTGTCCAACCCCACTGTACCTCTACCTGCTCTACTACTCTCTACAGCATGCTCATCATCTTTGTAATGAAATTACAATAAATAAGATTGCTGCAAACTTAATATTCAAGCAGAAATCATTTTCCAATTGTCATTCATAATTGTCATAATTGTCTCTCCCATAGTACGCACAGCAATATCAATGTAGTCTCTTTTCTGTAAATGCTCATTGTAACCAAAATTCATTAATTTCAAAAGCACTGAGCACTTAACCAACAAGGTGAATGTTTCCTGTGCTCTCCCAGGTGACCCAGCATCGGCGCAGAACATTTGTTTCTCAAGTAATATTTCAAGCAGTAGAGGCTCCAGCAGAGTGGGCAGTACTGATGATGATGCACCTTCCACACCTCCATTTCCCTACATCCATGCAGCTCATGTCAGTCACACTTCCAGCAACACCAGAGGCGCTTCACTGCTAGATTACACCAACTATATGGCTCGTTTCTTGGCAGCAGAGGAAATGACCCCCCTCTCCAGCCCTGGAGCCAGCAGCACAGAGACGAGCCCCACCATCAAAGGCAATGTAAGTCATGCTCATAAAGTTATGCAAATTAAATGAAGCTCTAATAACATGGCAGAGAATGACAGTTTAAATATGTATAAACCAGCTTTAATATCTTATTAGGCAAAAAGCTACTTGTTGTTACAGCCTTATACTTCATCTATTAAAAAAAAAACTACTCTCCTTCTCTTGGTACTGTTAGCATCATTGTTCCAAATCCACAACTTTCCTGTTTGTGCACAGACCTGACTCAGGGGGCTTTTTTCCACAGTGTACCTGTGATCTAGCAGAGCATCCTGGGAAGAGCCAGACGGCGTGGGTTAACGCTCTAATTGGTCGAATCTTCTGGGACTTCCTGCGGGAGAAGCGATGGGCGGATGCTGTTTCTCACAAAATTCAGAAGAAGCTGAGTAAAATCAGAGTGCGAGCAATTTTTACTCAGAGTTACTGCAGCGATTTAAATTTGCAGATGAGCTTAGATGGAAATATGCTACAGTGGATAACAGTTCAAACTACAATATGCTATACTCTTTACAGCTGCCTTATTTTATGAATGAGCTGACTCTGACTGAGTTGGATATGGGCTGCTCCATGCCATATATCACTGCTGCCTCCACACCAGAGATTGACCACAGAGGTGAGTGCAGACTAAACCAGTATTCAAACACATACAACATACATGGAGAGACGTTGACTTATGGCTCATTACGGTTGAATACTGCAGAACATCAGATCATTATTTATTCTTTTGTAATTCGGAGCACAGGAGCCACTGCCATGTGCTTCATAACTCATATTGCATAGGAGTGTTTATGTATTTTAGAATCAAGCAATCTGGCAGACAACACAGGGAATTTAAGTGTGTCAGTCCCTGTTTCTCCACCCACTTCACTGTTACACAACTGTCCATTAACAAATTATCCTGTTGTCAGTTGTCTCTTCTTCTGTGTGTTGCCCCCTGCAGGCCTATGGGTGGAGCTGCAGTTGGTCTACACCGGTGCCCTACAGATGACCCTGCAAACCAAGTTCAATCTGTCCAAGCTGGGAAAGGAAGGCGGCCAGGACGCAGATTGTGCAACTGAAACTGGTAGCACACGGTTTGTACCACACACACCATGCTTATACTCACACATATGACCCAGCTGTCCACTTTTATAAGCTTTTATGAACAGTTTTGTCCCACTTCTTTAAAAAGGCCTTTTGTGTGTCAGAATAGTCTGACTCTGACTGTAGTGTCATCCATTATAAGTATAATTATCACTGATTGTTATGGGTAACACTATGGATTGTTTTCTGTGAAAATACCTGTAGTTTTTAATTGATGCTTGAAAGTGTTAATCTGAATTCACTTTGGCTTATTCAGTGAATTGAATACCTTACAAATCAAGAATATTCACTTTTATAACCTGCAGTGCACCATATACCCAGAGGTATTAAAAGGATACTCCAGCTTGTGCTACTGAAGCAGTGGTGAAAATTTCAACAGAACTGGTCAATATATGACCAGTTAGTTGTTTGAGTGGTGTTTTATCATGTTTAGATGGCAAGTGGCCCAGTTTTTATTTAGTTTGAACATTTTAACAGTCACATTTGCCTCATGTTGTTAAATGAAACAGGATTGTTTGCTGGACAGCATGTTTGGTTTAAAGATTCATAATGTTTAAACCAAACATGCTGTCCAGCAATAACTTCTCCGGCGCCTACAATCCCCACAATGCAACTCAATTTTATTAGTAATTAGATCTTCTCTAACCTATAATAGTATCATGTATTTCTCAGACTTTCTCAGAAACCATATAAAACATTATATAGTTGCTTATACCACTTGTCTAAATAAGCTCCTCTTTATTGATAAAGAGTAGCTCTGTATTTCCATTGTCTCCATCGGGTTGCCCAGCCCATGTGGCAGGAGTAATAGCCTGAATAACAGTAAACTTGGGATTTTTGTTCTTGTGATTTCTGTAGCACACACAAACACACACCTACAGATCAGTCTGATCCCTCTTGTATCTGATCGACATAGCAGAGCCTCACATTACACTGATTAGCATGGACCTGCCTGTCATTGTCCCACAAAGGCAGGGATTAAAAAGCAATTGCATTACGCTGACATAGAAAACTTGTAGTTGTGTTTGTTAAAATTAGTCTGCCACTTTCACAGTAATTGTAAGAATTTATCTAATAAATGCATCCGTCCACACATCAGACGGAACTGATATTAATTAATGTTTAGAACTGTGTTTATGTTGCGATATGCTTAATGGTAAAAATAATGAGAATTCCATGTATCTACAGTACAATAGTGTGATAAAGCCTCTTAAACAGTATTTTTGATATATGTGTCCATTCCTCCATCTACGGTATCTGCCCATTCCTTACATGTCTGCCTCTGTGTCTTCCCATCTGCAGGCCCATCCTCAGCGTGTTGGCAGACAGTGATGAGGAGTCCTCCAGCGCTGCTTCATCTGACGAGGAAGAGCTGCTTCTCTCTGAGCCTCAGGGTCAGGTGGGGGAGAAGGGATCCGCACCAGCTACTGAAGGGTAAATTATATATACCAATATTGTCAATGTGTGTGTTAGGTGTTTCTTTAGTACTTAAATTAGATTCCAAAAAATATTTAATCACTCTA
>OMLM01020827.1:20804-40635 GCA_900302695.1 Helostoma temminkii | reverse complement strand
GAAGTTTGTTTCAGCGTCAGGTGTTTGTTGTTTTAAACTTCCAGTTTAGACCAGCAGCATAACAGTGACTGAAGTGTCAGGTAAACTGGTGACCACTAAGAAGAGCAGAAGCAGCCAGAGCAGGCAGACAGTCACACTGAGCAACACTAATGTGGTACAGCATCAGTGTTCCTGTGTGTAGACTGTGTGATGGTCACACCTACTGAATCATGGACCAGTGATTGGTTGGTTGGCAGACGCAGGTCCCACTGCGAGACGCTTCTCAGTGTTGACATGGTGTAAACCATCCTTTACTAATATCAGCGAATCATTTTTTAACATTTGATATTTTCAAGCTAATTCAACTTAAAATGTGCAGTTCTCATTGTCAGAACTAATAATTTCTTAGTGTTCGCTGAACTCATTTACTTTAAGTTCGACTGGTTTTATTTTACGGTGCATCTCTGATAAATGGAAACTGAACAACACAATGACTGTAAAGTCCACATACTACTGTGCCTGTGCTGATATCTTTACACAGCGTGTGTGTGTGAGTGTTTGTTTATGGAGGGCAGATGTCTCCCTGTCACTCATGTGTGTGATAACCTCACTGGCAGCCACGTCTATTTTTACCAGCTCCCTCAGCTGTGTTTCCTTCAGTGTTTGTGCAGCAGCAGAAAGGATCGGTGCTGATCTCCTGCAGCGGCTCAGGTACCCAGTTAAAGTCTTTATTCGTCTCTGTGTATTTAACTGTTCAGGTGTTTATCGCTTTACAGCTTTAGGCCTTAAAAGTGAAATGTGTTGAAATGTGTTTTCACCTTTAGCTGCTATGTAAACAGTTCAAGCTAGTTTCTGCCAACACAAGTTTAATTATGTATTTAAGGTTTAGACGCGCTCCAGTGTGTTTACACACTGATTATATACACACTTAATAAAAACTCACAGAAAGTTCCAGGTAGAAAATGTTTGATTGATTTGAATTATTTTAAAATCTTTCACTTCCCCATTTCAACACAGACAGATACGTCTCAGAGGGAAACTGCCTTTACATCAGCCATTAGAACCACAGCAGCAGAAGACAGTCAACACACTGACATTACACAAAACACAGTCTGAAGTAATGAATACACACAAATATAATAATACAGTTTATATGTATTAAGACATAACTGTTCTTGGAAACTAATAAAATACTCACTATTGATACTTAATTGTTCTATGATGTTGAGCAGCTTTTTAAAGAAACAGATGAAATGATGAGTCTGTTTTAAATATCTATTGACGTCTGTGCTGTGTAATTATAGAGGGAACATCTGCACAGATGTGTCACCTCAGTAACAATGTTTTAGCTGTCAAACACTGAACTTTAGCTTTTGTATTAAAACACATTTCTGTAACTGTACTTCATTAATACAGTAAAGTATTGGTAGTACTGCGTCATAATCAGAGTACTTCCTCCACCACCAGTCATTAAGCTTTTTTATTTCATGTGTTGTGCAGGAGACTGAACCGTCAGTTAGACCAGAACTCTGGATGACAGCTGGATCCAGCTGGACCTGCCAACAAACTGCTTTCTGACCAATAAAATAAATAAAGTTAATAAATAGAAAAGTTCATTTTAAAAAGTAAAACAGGAGAGAGAGTGCTCTGATGAGCAGACAGAACAGGAAACACCTCAGTATAAGTGTGGTACCAGTTCCTAACGTCTGACAGTGGATCTAGTTCTTCATGACGACCGGAGAGAAGGAAGAGACTGTGGGATGTGGAGGACAAAGTGCGGGACGTCTGGTCATTAGAGAAGGAGGGAGGAGGAGGGAGGGGAACAAGGAGTCTTCTCCCTCTGTCACCTCCCTCAGCACCGTCGCCGTCCAGGCCGGCCAGTCACAGATTGTCGTCTCTGTCCTGCAGGTATGTTTAGACATTGTTGGTTCACACAGACACACAGAGCTGTGAAGGCCCGGTGGATCCAGGCTGGAGTGATGAAGACGCACATTACAGAAAGACAAAGTGATCCATTATTATTACTGTTGGTATTAAATCACTGGCCTTAGATAATCAGACCCAAACGTACTGATTTGAGAAGGACATATATAAATATGCATAAATCAGTAACCAGGAGCACACTGACAGCCAGTGACACTTTAATGGTCCCAAAGGAGAAATTCACTTGTCCGGGATGGTACTGATCCGACCCACCATCCTCCTCTTCCTCAGCCTCCACACTGTCCAGTTCCAGTCCCACTACACATTTTAGCTTCTGGTTCAGTCTGTGATGCCACATCAACACACAACAGACAGAACAGACACTGACAGAACATGTTCAGTAGCTCCTGGTGCGGCACAACAGTGCAGCATTTCATTCGTTAGCTTAAAACTTGGTTAGCATTGTTAGTTTTTGGCTTTTATGTGGTGTTAGTTCTGATTTTAGATATCATCTACACCACCCTAAACTTATTTAGCATATAGACTCTCAGCCTGAAGCGCTTCATTAAAGCCAGGTTGTTTCTCCGGAGGCTGTTTTAGGAGCTGCGCGTCACCGTTCTGTCCATGTGCTGTTTCCTGTTATAGCACAAACTATTTACTGGTGTGGCTTTAATGGGAAGTGTGTGTGTGTGTGTGTGTGTGTGTGTGTGTGTGTGTGTGTGAGCCAGACAGCTGTCTGTGTGTTTGACATGTGTCCGTGCTGTGATCTGCATATGTGTGGAACAGTAGCTTTGGTAACTAGAGTAAATCAGTCAGTGTTTTTAAAGTGTGTCCTTGTCAGTCTACATACCAGAGATACGGTATCACGGCACGGACACACACACACACACACACACACACACACAGCTTCAGCATTCACCAGAATGAAAACAGAAGTGACAGAGAATGAAATGACTGCATTAACTCACTCTAATAAACTTTATCATTAGTGGTTATTGTTTTTATTATAGTTTGTCTGTTACTTGATTGAGTTTAAAAGACCTGCTGTCTCCTCATCAGTGTCTGAATCTACTGGTGTTTCACCAGTTCAGATAGACTCAACTCAGTTGAGGTGTTGCAGGTGAAGGTGTCTGTAGGTCACTTCCACTGTTCAGCTCCTCCAGCAGTCACTAACATCTCCCTTGTGCGTGTCGGTGTGTACAGAGTGGATCGGCGCTCCACCTTCAGCTGGTCCGAGTCCAACCAGGTCTCTGTGAGATTGGATCAAACAAGGATGAAAACCAGATACTGATCCGAGAGCAGCTGCAGCTGATGGAGACACTGAAGGTGAATACAGACAGACTGAAGCTCGACCAAGCTTTCGGACTCGCTGTAATAGACTGGATATGTAAATAAACCAGTATCCACTTCCAGTTCTTATTACTTATTGTTCCCTTTACTTCCTAATCCACCACAGCAGTAGTTAAGTTATTACCATAACGTTCACACTCAGAGCTAAAGTCTGAAAGTGTTTTCCCTGATGTGCAGTTTAACACAGTCTCCTTATCAGAAGGTGCAGAGTTCATTGCATTTCATTAATCTCAGCGTGAATTTTCTCATTTTCACTTAACTGTTTCAGAACCATGAGAGCGAAGTTCTGGCTGCGGTGGAGAACAGACGACAGACAGAGCGGAGGAGGGAGGAGGAAGGGACGGTGGACCGGAAGAACAAGGAAAGACAGAAAGAGGAACACGTGCACAAGGCCATGGAGGAATCTTTGAGCGAAGGATGGTCGCTGCTCCTTCGCTTGCTCCAGAGACGACAGGAAGTCCTGATGCTGGCTTCAGACTTCTTCTGCAGAGCCCAGGAGGTAGGAGCCCAGTCTGTGATTCACACTCATTCAGTCATAGGAGGAGGGACCAGTAAAACCACTGGTCTGTACTGATACAGACCAGTAATTGGTCCTGTTCCAGTTACAGCTTGTGCACTGACAAACCTTATTTTTAATTTACCTGCTGATTATTCCTGTGTGTGGATTGGCTGGTTTGAAATCAACCTTTATAGCAGGAATATTTATAATTTATGTTGAGACATTTCTCAGGACACTCTACAATAGAAGGTTTAAGACCTCACAGAGTTTAACATTACAACCACATGGGTTTAGATAGAAAACCCACCTAATCCACTGAGCAGCACCAGGAGACAGTGGAGAGGAAAAACTCCCTGTTTAGGAAAGGACCAGGCTCAGGGAGGGCGGCCATCTGCCTCGACTGGGATGAGTGGAAGGAAGAAGAGAGAAGAACAAGGAGAAGCACCAACACAACACTTGGCAGGTTGGATGGTCCAGTAACTGAACTGGGAACACACAGCTCCAAGGCTGAGGATTAAATCTGATCTACAGACAAACACGACACAGATCCTGGAAATAAACCAGTCACTGCTGCTTCCTGTATGTTTGTGATTGACTAGTAAATGTTTCTGTTTCCGTCTGCTCTACAGTGGGATCAGGAGCCAACGGCTGCTCTGACTGACGGACGTCTCTCTGTCTGTGGGACCAGAGCAGCTGTCCCCACAGTTATAGTGTGGTGAGCTAACGTGTTTGAGGCTAAGGGACAAACAGAGAGGCTAGGTTAGGCCAGGCCAGGCTAGGCTAGGCTATGCTAGGCCAGGCTAGGCTATGATATGCTAGGCTAGGCTAGGCTAGGCTAGGCTAGGCCAGGCCAGGCCAGGCTAGGCCAGGCTAGGCTAGGCTAGGCTAGGCTAGGCCAGGCAGTAAGTACAATCTTACTGTGACAGAAAATAGAGCCAGGCAGGTTAGGAGCTATTTTCCCTTAATAAATGAAATCAGCATTTTGTATTTACTCAGTTTATCTTTGTGTGATATTAAAATTAGTTTGATGATTTGAATCATTTAAGCGAAATATGGGAAAAAAATAAAACCTAAAGAAGCTGGCAAATACTTTCACACAGCACTGTAATATACTCTTATTTTGGTAGATGCTGGGTGATGTAGTTTGAGATGTGTGTATTTTAAAATTACTACGTTATGGTGATTTACTAAAGGTTTGCATATCCAAAAACCTGAAAACGTTTTCACCTGGGAAACAATGAGGACGACGTCTTCTAATGAGCAAATTAGATCACACTGTGGTGAAACTGCAGATATGTTAGCTGAGCTCACTTAATGTGATTTGTTAAGCCTGAAAACAGTCCATCTGTATTTGATGGGAGTATAATATTAATAATAATAATAATAAAAGAGTTAATATACAGAGAATGAAAAGATCCAGAGTCATAGTTTAACTTATTTTAATGTTGTAATGAACAGGAGGAATAATCACTACGAGCAAAGCCTGCTGACATGAATAGTTGTGAACCTGTTTATTATGTTATATATGAGTTTACCAGTCTAACTGAGTCACTTCCATAACTACACAGCTAAACATGTAGAGTTAACTAGTAGCTACAGTTTATATGAGTGTGGTTCACACATGAACATCATCCTGTCAATAATAAGATTCATTTAGAAATATAAGACAAATCCATCCCAGATAAGACATGAAGTGTCAGTAACGCTGGTTAAATTTACATCCCAGTGGAAACTGGCAGGTAAATAAGACTGAGACTGTATCTGTGTATAATTCATCAGTAAACCATACTAAAGGTGCAGTCGTGTGTGTGAGAGCTGCAGAGGCTCACTGGTTAGTGTTCTGCAGGGACAACTGGTCACTGCAAATAATGAAGCACCAGTTAAACACAGCAACAGTTTATACAAATAGATCAGATCATATTTCAGTGTTTACAGCATGTTGGTCTCAGAGGAGCCAGGCTGCAGGATCTGAAGAGAGATAATGAGTCTAACAGCTTTTCTAAACCAGGGGTAGAACAAGGCATAGATCACAGGGTTCAGACAGGGGTTAACAGACATCAGAGTGAACATGATGGTTTCAGGTAAAGCACTATTAAAGCTGTCTATGATAAAAGAGCCACTGTACAACGGACAGAAACATATTAAGAACACAACCACAACAACACCGAGAGTCCTGGCTGCTTTCAGCTCAGACTTTTTAGTCCCTGAATGGTGGAGTGTGGCGGCTGCAGTGTGGCAGCGCACGGCACGAGCCTGAGACACCGCAGTCACAAACACTCTGACGTACAGAAGCACTATGACAGTGACTGGAGCGATAAATGACAACACGATATCAACAGTTCCTGAAATGTAGCCGGTGACGATCACACACTCTCCAGAGCAGGACTTGTACCTGCCCGGCTGAGTCAGATCGTCCTTTAAGAAGAGACTGTTGTAGACGGCGGAGCACAGCCAGCACACATACAGACACATCTTAACTCTTCTCACAGTGACTCTGGTGGGGTAATGCAGGGGGTCACAGATAGCCACATAGCGGTCCACTGATATGAGCACCATGTCTCCTATTGAGGCAGAGACGATGAAGCAGCTCACATAATTATACAGAGAACATAAGTTATCACCAAGAAACCAGCAGACTGTTTGTCTGAGGACTCCGAACGGCGTCACCACGAGACCCACAAGGAGGTCAGAGACAGCCAGAGAGAGGAGGAGCAGGTTGGTGGGTGTGTGGAGCTGCCTGCAGGGAGAAGAGCTTCGTTAAACATAATACCAGATATTATGAAATCAGATGACAGGTGTGGCACACCTCGAGCTCTGCATGATGATCAGCTATAAGCACAAACACAAACTCTGCTGAGAAGTTTATCTCTGCCTGAAGTGTGAGACCGAGATGATGATGAGCAGGTTGAGAGCCACAGTGAGCACGGAGATGAAGTACAGTAAATGCAGCAGGACGGCTTCAGACTGATGGTGCAGCGGTTTCCTGCAGGAAGTGTTCAGGAGCTGTGGGAAGCAGAGTTCTGCTTGGTCTCGGACGTCCATCAGAGAGGAGGAGGAGGAGAAGCTGAGTCTGCAGCGTCTGGACTGCCTCTGTATAAATCAGGCTCTGCTGACCTTCACCTCCCTCACACACTCACTGTCTCCTGTTAATTGCATCACATGCTCATCTCTGTCTCTCTCCTTCAGTCTTGTTCTCTGTTCCTTTTTCCCCACACACCCGACATAATTACATGTTGCTCTCTGCTTGTTGTTTGCACTGTTGACGACACTTTAACATCAACCTCTATGATATGTGCCAAACATTTCAAAACCGTACAGTCATACAGTGATCAGAGATGAGACAGTGCAGCCTGGTACTGTGACTCTTGTTGCTGCCTGTTGCTTATCTACGACTTTAATCCAGTGCTGTCAAAACCTCACTACAGTTTCCTACTGTTGAACGAGATCAACAGTGTTTTAGTGATTTGCAGGTGATAAGGTGCCTGAGTAACGTTTACATCGTCAGTGTTTAAGTCCTGACAGTTCTGCTGATTAGAGCAGCTACAGCTTCTGGAGAGAAGCTGCCAGAAAGAACAGCACAGAAGTGAGAGGAAGCTCTTTATGCTGCTGCTGCAAAGCAAAGGAACCTGATGGCTTCAAACTAGAGTTCTCAAAGTGTATGATTGACAGCTTCAGAGGTTTTTCAGCTCCTCTTCAATCTTCCTTTGAGGCTTTTGAAGCACCTGAGGTCCCCAGGGTCACATCTTCTAGATCCCCTTCAGTTTGCATATCAGAGACACATAGAAGTGGAGGATACCAACATCTTCCTGTTGGACAGAACTTACTCTCCCCTGAAGAAGGATCTGAGACCACCTCGCTGCACAGCTGCAGTCTGTTCTCTGAGATGGTAATGGGCAGCACCAGCACCCTTCCTGTTACACTCTTCAGTTGTGGACTTGTTGTGCTCGAGGACCGTCATCATTGGACTATGTGAGGACCTGCAGTCCTGTCTCTCTGAGCGGCAGATGCCATATTGACCACGTGATTTACACCGTTTCAGGCGTTTCAGTCAAAACCCAAGTACGGTTCCAATTTAAAGTTCACATCTACAGATCGAAGAACCAGAAGTGTTCCTGCGCCACGTGTTTTATCAAGGAGCAGACTGGTGTGGACTTGTTGAGCCAAATATCCCATCATGCATTTCTCACCACTGGGCAACAATAACAGATGAACACACTCAAAAGTTTCTACTACTACTACTACTACTACTACTACTACTGCGAGTGTTCTGTCTGCATGTCTGAATAGTTTACACTACTGAGAAACACTGTTGCCATCTTGGCTTTACCCATGCTACTTCTCACTCTAGTCTCCAGCACTCTCCAGTCTCTCCCCTGTCAGAGGTTATACCCTCACTTATCTGTGCTTATAGAAGCCACCTATCAGAGCTATCAGTGCATCTCATCCTTCTTTGTAATGTTTGTTCCTTATTGTCTGGGGCCTTTGCTGCATTACTGTCCATTAAGCCAGTTTTTTTCTACCCATACTGTTAATGATCATCACATGCAGTTCTTTAGAAGCACTGATGTTCCCTTCACTCACGCTCTTAGTCTCTCACTGTAAGATGCAAGAAAAAGGCACAAGAGAGAGACATGAGGAAAAACTGTGTGTGAAGTGATGATTGTTGCTCAGCTGGATCAACTGGTGATATTTAAAGAGTGTTTGCTCACATACACATAATAATTATCAGTATTTTCTGTCTGTTTGTTTGAAACCACAGTTGGTAAATACATAGTTTATTCTTGGATACAAATAAGCACAATTCTAATGGCAGCAATGTATTTATTTATTGACTTTTATTTATTTATGTAATAATTTGTTACAAAATTGAAATGATCGTAGATATTTATAATGTATTGACTTCACTCCGTGATGATATTATTCTTTTTTTCCCAAAGAAGCTCATCTAAGGCTGTTACCTAGTTAAACTTTAATCTGTTATTCCCATCAGCCTCACCTGGACTTAGTGTCTAATGCTGCAAAGCAAATGCTAACATAATATCATATACCTGTAAAAGTATACCTGTAAAAAACAAGCATTATGTTTAAATATGATATAAGAAACCTTCATCCTTAAAGTGCATGTTAACATGTAGGAGAATATCTCAGTTGGCAGTGATAAGTTTATTTGTGGTGTACCACAGTTTTAGGTCCATGATAAATCCTATTTATTCATGCTTCCTTCCTAAATCTTCAGTAACCATCATAGTTTTCAGCACAACTTCATTTGATTTAACTTTTTTTCTTTTTGCACTCGCTGTATTCGCTGTTTTCACTGTTATGTCACTTTGACCATGTCTGAGAAATCCTGCCACCGTCTCTCTGTGTCTGTAGTTTGGTGTCAGCATGGACAGAGCTGAGGATCCACGGCTCACATGCAGCACCATGAGCACAGGTGAGCAGTGAAACACAGATAAACTATTGCACCAGACAGACTAAGTTTGAGTTTTCTGGTTTGGCAGAATGGTTGTTGGTGGTTTAAGTCATTAAATCAGTGGGAAAATCATCAGTTTAGTAAAATGGTTTAAACTAGCAGATCTTCCATTTGTTTAGATTTTGTATAAAGTGATTTATACCTGGGGTTGAATTAATAACATTATCAATCAGTGCAAAAGTTGTGATCTGGACATTCATCACTGCACGTTTGTGTTTTGGTTGTAGATCTTCTGAGAAAGTCTCTGCAGGTTTTAACCAGCAGCAGTGTTCTGCTGCAGAAACTGAGGCAGCTGCAGAGGAGAGAGGTCCTTCAGAAAACAGGAAGAGTGCTGCAGGATGAAGAGGAGGAGGAGGAGGAGGAGGAGGAGGTGAAGGTGAAGGTGTCTCAGCTGTACAACACCTGGACTCAGTGTTTATCAGACACAGACAGTGTGAAAGGGTTGTTGAGCTTCTTCAGCTGTAAAGGATTCTTCAGTTTAGTGGGACATTGACTTTCAGTTTCAGTTACAGTTTGGTCAGTGTCACGCTGAACAGTCTGGGTCCTGTATTCCAGAGATTTAACTGTTGTCCAACTTCTTCCCAGAGTTCCCACTGCAGCAGGGGGGCAGTGTTGAGGGTGGAGGAGCTGGTGGAGAAGCTGCAGGATCGGAGGAGGAAGGTCGACCAGGCCGTCAGGCTCCAGCAGCAGCAGCTCGACACCGGCGTGAAAGAGGAAGAGTCCAGACGGGCCAGCTGTGAAGTGAGAGACAGTTTGTTGAACAGTGATTAGACGAGATGATGGATTTCAGCATTTCATGCTCAGAAATGAGTCGACAGAAAATCAGTACATTTACATTTACATTGAGTCATTTGGCTGAAGCTTTTATCCAAAGCGACTTACAGTGAGCTACAAAACAAGAAAAACTCTAAGAAAAGAAAAAAGAAAGAAAGAAAAGCTAAGCACTATCAGAAGTGTGTTCGTTTTATGAAATATAAGTGCTTTTTTAAAAAAATATATATGAAAGTGCACTTTAAGTGCAAAGACAGTCAGGAAAAAGTTCTGTCTTTAGCAGTTTCTTGAATATCGGCAGTGAGGCTGCTGACTGTGTGGAGTTCAGTAGCTCATTCCACCATTGTGGGACCACAGAGCTGAAGAGCTTTGCAGTGGTTTCTTTGTTTAGTGATGGGATCCACCAAAAGCCGTTCGTTGGCAGAGCGCAGTGGGCGGGAGGGAACGTAGATCTGAATGAGGGAGCTGAGGTAGACAGGTGCAGGTGCCAGCAGGGAAAACTAGAAGCTCTGTCTTGGAGAGGATGAGTTGAAGATGTCTTTCCCTCATCCAGGCGGAGACGTCAGACAGACAGGCTGATGTGTGATGAGACAGTCAAGTCGTCTGGTGGAAAGGACAGGAGGAGCTGTGTGTCGTCAGCGTAGCAATCATAGGAAAATACATACATACATAGGATACCTTGAAGGTTTGACCAGATAAGTAAGAACGAAGCCATCAGAGCTGTACCAGAGATGCTAGTCAGAGAGTGTGGATAGAAGGATGTGGTGGTTCACCGTGTCAAAGGCTGCAGATAGATCCAGTAGGAGTAGGACAGAGGACTGTCCCCTAGCTTTTCCAGCCTGCAGGGATTCCACAACTGTGAATGCTGTTTCTGTAGAGTGGCCACTCTTGAAGCCGGACTGGTTGGCATCAAGGAGGTTGTTCTGAGAAAGAAAAGTTGATGAAAGACTGCTCGCTCAAGAAAAGGAAGAAGAGAGTCTAATCTGGTAACGATACCAAGCTGCTTTTATTTGAGTCCACGTGACAGTGATGCATTGAAATACAACAAAATATTAAATATATATACAGGACAACACTGAAGCGTGTTCTCATACATAAACATTTTCAGCTTCAAACTGTCAGGTGATGATTCTACTGTGTGTCTGTGCTGCAGTAGAGAACTGAAGTTATGTGATGTTAAGAGGCGTCTCAGGCGGCCAGAACATTAGAACCACACTGACCTCAGGAATGAACACACAGTAGAATTATTGTCTTTATACGGTTTGAACTGAGAAATGTACAGGTGTCCCTAATAAAGTGGCCAGTCACTGTGTATATAATATGAATGTACAGTTATTCACGATGATTAATAAGTTAGATCAAACCGAGTGACCTGTATAGTTGTATGAGGATTAAAACTATTTTCTAGCTTGATGAGTCCAGCTGTGTATAAAGAACAGATCCTGCAGTCCGGAGGTTCCTGGAGTCCGAGTCCAGGATCCAACTAAGAATCAGTTATTAAATACAGATCCCAGCCAGGACTGTGTGCAGCTCTGTGTGACGGTCAGAGCAGCGGATCTGCAGCCTCCGTGTTGTGTTCAGTTTTATAATAAGAGCTCTCTCTGCACCACAGGACCGGGGTCCTGACGAGATCCTGGACCGAATCCAGCAGTGTGGATCCGCATCAGCAGAGAACCTGCAGTCAGATTCCACAACAAAGGAAACCAGAGACCTACAGCTTGGATCCACGTCAGGGGGGGCTAGAGTCCTGGACTCTGAATCCAGATCAGTCCTAAAGCCTCTATTTAGAGAACACATGCAGTCCACAACCATGTCCTATTTAAAGCCTGGATCTAGACCAGAGAACAGAAAAATGCAGTTGAGCTCTAGACCGGAGGAGAAAAGAGACGTCCAGTCAGGGCAACAGAACCTGCAGTCTGGATCCAAATCAGAAGAGCCCAGAGACCTGAAGCCCAGAACCAGATCAGAGACTAGAGACCTTCAGTCTGGTTCCAGCTCCAGTCTGAAGCCAGGATCCAGATCAGAAGTAAGTGGGTGCTTGAATGAGTCATTGATTTCTCTGGTCCAGGACTTGACGGAAGTGATGGTTCCTGATCCTTTTCAGAAACGTCTCCGCTCGTCTCTTCTTGTCCTGACTCTCAGAGGACGGTAGAAACGTTTAGTCCATAAACCTGTTTATGGACTAAACGTCACATGACAGAACTTCTCTGAGTGAGAGAAGCTTCTTACTAATGAACGAGCAGCTGCAGTTTGTGACCCTGCACTGAATCATCGTTTTAATCGCCGATATTCCTGACTCACTTTTCATCTCCTTTAGTTGTCACTTGTCCATCAGTTCTGCTTAACTTAACGGTGCTGTGGATCCTCTCAGGCTGCAGATGTGACTGAACCGAGGAGCCGGAAGGAGACCAGAGAGCACAGAGACGGCACCAGGTGAGAAGCACCTGTCAGGGTCATCGTCATCGTGTCAGTACTGTTCATGGTGTGGTGGAAGGTTCAGATCTGTTTCTGGACACACATTCGGCTGCGTTAGCGTCACTGCTAAAGGCTTTTCTAAGATCAGTGTCCTTTTAAATGAATGAAGAAACATAAGGTTCTAATGATGCTGAGTATAGTCCTCTGTACATTTTATATTATTCATGTATAATAAAATATTGTTTCACATAATTAATATTTTTAATATCCCTTTAAAAACATCTGTAGCAGGGCGGAGGGACCGCAGAGCATGATGGGAAAGGAGACTCAGAGCAGAGAGGACGACGCCCACCAAACATTCCTGACCAATCAGAGACAGCAGCTGCTGTTGTCATGTGAACAGCTCCTGGATAAGGTGATTTCTCTCACTAGCGTCTTTCCTCTTGTCCCATTTCCTCCCAGAAGGAGACATGAGACGTCCTCAGTGTTTAAACTGCTCCTACTGAGGACGTCCAGAGTCCTTTAAGGTCTGGTTAAGATCTGGACATGTTCTCATTTAATCTGGGTCTGACTAATATCTGGTCACTGACATTTAATCTGGGTGTGGCTAATATCTGGTCATTGACATTTAATCTGGGTCTGACTAATATCTGGTCACTGACATTTAATCTGGGTGTGGCTAATATCTGGTCATTGACATTTAATCTGGGTGTGGCTAATATCTGGTCATTGACATTTAATCTGGATGTGGCTAATATCTGGTCATTGACATTTAATCTGGGTGTGGCTAATATCTGGTCATTGACATTTAATCTGGATGTGGCTAATATCTGGTTATTGACATTTAATCTGGATGTGGTTATTTACACATGTTCCCATTAAATCTTCAGTTTAAAGTATCAGTCATACAGAGACTTTAACCAACCAGGTCCTCACAGGTAATGTTGGTTAGTGAAGCTGAAACCAGCTGCTGCTGCTGATCGTCACATCACAGAGCTTATTTTATTTTACCAGTTAGTCTTTGCAGACGTAGATTCTGTGGTAGTTTTCAGTCACACCTGGTCTGTAGCTGAGCTGTGTTTACATTTTCACCTTTCAAACACTGAACTTATCTGAACTGGATCTGCACATATAAACAGCACCAGCTTCAGTACTGTTCATAACAAACAGGTTCCTCAGTGAAGTCAGTACTACATTACAGTTTTACATGGGTATTGTTACTGTGTCTGTGTTGCAGGTGTGGATCTGGGTGCAGCAGGGCAGCAGCGTGTTGTCTGACAGCGCAGAAGCAGGACTGCAGCTCCCTGAAGCTGAACACTGTCTGAACACACACCTGCAGCTGCGAACACAGGCTGAGGTGAAAACGTTATGTAGGTCCGGTACAGAAATAAAGCTGCCACACAGCAGGTTCTGATAAATGTTATAGGTCAGCTTAAAGACAGTAAGAAATAAAACCGTAAAACTTTTTATATGTCGAAGGCTGAATGAAGGATGACTCATGAAAAAGAAGTATATTCCAGTTTACTAATATTATACTTCTTTTAAACTAAAATATAAGCTAGTATACTTTCAGTTTACTTTCTACGTACTTATCAGAGCTATTATTTAACTATACTTGTTGTATACTGACAAGTATAGAAATACACAGCATGCCTTTCAGTAGTTTAACGTTATAAACAAACAATAATTGTTGGGTGACACAGTGTTTTACCTTTTAAACAGACTCAGTTTGGTCAATAATTAATAGTAATTAATAGTAACTCAGTAACTGCAGACACAGTAACACAGCTGTGATTCACTTCATCCACATGGAGGAAGTTATACTGTGTAGAATTACCTGTTATTCAGCTGAGAAGTAAAAATAAAAGTCTGTTTGTAGTATACTTCAAGTTTATACTATAATAGTATACTTGCAAGTACACAAGAAGTACATAAACTATACTTGAAGTGTACTTATTAAAATGAACTCTTCATGAGTCTGGGATCGGCTCCAGCCTCCCTGCGACACTTCACAGATGGATTTAATAGAACAGTGATGAGACAGAACCGGAGGCAGCTGCTGGTCCAGTGCTGATCTCTCACACTGTCGCTGCCCACACTGATGTGGATGTGGTGCAGCTGCTTCATGTGGCCCCTGTTACACTTTAACTGTTAGTGACCCTGAAGAACGTGAACATCTGCTGGTGACAAACCAGACAACGGCGCTGAGATGGTTCTGGATCCAGATTTGTCAGCTTCTCCGTATACTCAGTGCTGCTTGTGTTTGTGCAGTCTGCAGGTCACGATGCAGAGAACCTGAGGAAGATTCTGGATCAGATCACAGCTCTGGACGTAGATCCGACCATCAGAACCAGTCACTGCCCTCCCAGTGAACCCAGCAGACAGCTTTCCCTTCTGAGGGCCCTGACACAACAGCTGAAAAAAGGCAGCACTGGCAGCCAGACCAGAACCAGTACCGCTTGGTCCAGGTCACCTAAAGCTGACTCATCTTGTACACTGAATCCTGAACTCACTGGTCGGGTTGATCTGGTTCTGAAGGAGCTGCAGAGTCTGAACAGGAAGATCGACTCAAACCTGCAGCTTCTACACCCCTACGTCACTTTCCTCAGAACTGCTTGGCAGGTCAGTACAGTACTAGGTCCAGTCTGTGTAGGTGAGCGGTTCTGGTCCAGAGTTAGTTTTACCTTATATTTCTGTTAAGTCTAAGCAGTTCCAGTGATCACAGCTGTTTCTACCCAGACCACATTTAATACTGAAGCTTTGTGTGGACCCACCCACTGTCTGCACTGGTACTGGTACTGGTACTGGTACTGGTACTGGTCTGGACTGACTGCAGTGTTTGAAACATGACAGTCACTTATTAATGCACTAAATACTGTACCTGTATTCACCGGCAGTGTAACCACAACAGAACCTTTACCAACCCGAAGCAGAACCAGAGCCAGATTCATTAATCAGGTCCGGTCTGAGCCTGGAGTCTCAGCTGGTTTTATGATGATGAGCAGTGACTCGATGTCTGTGGTATAATCACCTTTTCTCTCAGACTGAATGGACTCTGTGTTCTGTTGGTTTGGGTTTGATGCTGCTTTCACACACACACACTTCGGACCCCCTGATCCGGTCCGGACTTCAGTTTGGTTTCAGGGAGTGAGGGTCTGTGTGCAGAGAGAGCAGAAGGGTCACTGCTGAAATCAGCTGTGTTTTGTTCACAGCATCGAGGCAGAGCCAATCACATGATTAGAACCCACAAGTGTTTCTAACCTCAGTTTGATGAAGGCAGCAGAATCATCATCAATACTTCCTGTATTGATGATGATGTACTGATCAGATCTACTGACAGTGAACGCCCACTCTCTGTGAACACCTGGAGAATCACCTGCTGTGTTCACACCCGGGGGCCGGCAGATAAAGTCCGAGCAGAGCGGTTCACACGTGCAGCTCAGTCCAGTTCCTCGGTTCAGACTGAAGAACGGCTGATCACAGTGAACACTGCTGCCTTCAGGTGATGCTGGGAAACCAGACCAGCGTCAGAGGCTGGATCTGTCCAAGTTCGGCTTCTTCGCAGGATTAAACACTTTTAATCAGCTTAGACACTGACTGTGCTGTTCTCCAGGTGGAGGAGCAGATGGAGGAGCTGAAGGAGGCGCTCAGCAGGAGGCCGGAGGAGGAGGAGGAGGAGGAGGAGGAGGGGAGTGAGTCTGGCTGTAGGAACATCAGGTCACCACAGAAGAAGAAGAAGCAGGAAGTGCTGCAGAGGTTTCACACTGCTCAGCAACTAGGGACCAACTGTGTCCACACTGTTACCACGGTAACCACATTAAATGAAATGATAATAGAGATTACAGGACACAAACTGACAGGTCAGATTACATGAGATGACAGGTCAGAATTAAAGGTGAGAATATATAACATGACATTACAATCAAATTGACATTAGAGATTATGACGTACATTATTATGATGACACAATATGACTAGATTAAACACAACCATGTGGTGTTTTGAGATTAGATGAAATAACATGACATAACATGAAATGACTTGATAATATGAGGTGAGTAATATGAGGTAAAGTCCATAGTGTGAGTTTAAGATTAAATGAGGTGAAATAACAGGAGGCTGGATTAGAAATTACATCATGGCGTAAATTTAGATGATGTGGTCAGATTATACAATAAGGCATAACAGAGAATAAACGGAGATGATGTTGGACTATGTGACATGAGAGGAAATGATCTAATAGAATAGATTAGTTTACATGAGATTATGAAAAATGAAATGACATGAGATTATATGACACAAACAGATTAGATAAAGAGCAAGATTATATGACCAAAATGGAGAATACATTTGAAGTGATGTAAGATTCTGGGATTAAAACATAATGACTTAACATGAGATTAATGAAATGATAAACAGCCTCATGACATAAAAGAAATAACACCAGGTGAGATTAAATGAGATCAGGTACAAACTAGATTAGTTCAGATTATGAGAACTGACAGATTAAATAAAGAGAGAAGATAAATGGTTATAGATTAAATTGGATGACATAGTTCTTCCTTTGTCTCCTTGTGCTAATATGAGATTAGGTAAAAACCTAATTTTACCAGAGGTGATGTGACACATGAGATTATCTGACTTGAATAGACAGAACAATGCAGATTAGATTATTATATGAGATTAGATACATTAAACTAAACACTGTCTTCAGTACAAAATGACTCGTTAAGCGTCTGTGAGTCATGAAGATAAAGCTTCTACTGTGTGTCAGGTGTCCGAGTCGGGATTAAACCTGCGGTCCGCGGTGTCGGTGGTGCAGCAGACGATGCAGCGACTGGACAGGACCCAACAGGAAGTGGAAGAGCTGCAGCGAATCCAGACACAGCGTCTGCAGGAGGACGTGAAGCACCGAGAGAGACTGCTGAAGGTTCTCAGTCCAGATAACTGTAGTACAGATTACTACAGTGAGATAAATACTCAGAGTACAGATACTTCAGGTTGTACTACTGTGTTTCACCACTGGTGTGTTTCCAGACGCAGCAGGACTTGAAGTGTGTCTCTGAGCTGCTGGACTCCTGCACTGCGATGGATCTGGGTTCGGACCTGCAGACCTCCAGGCTGCTGGAGCACTTCATCCAGGCCAGACCACATTTTACCGTGAGTCATTACTAGCACAGAACCAGTGTGCTGCCGTGGAACTGGACTTTGGACAGATTTGAAATGTGTGATGTATTTTTAAAAGGATGTTTCTTCCAAACAGATCATTTTCACTTTCTCCTCATTTTCAGCAACTGGACTCTGAGGTGGAGTACGCTGTGAAGAGCTGGGAGACTCTGAGAGTCCAGGACGGGCTGGAGGTGGAGGAGGTGGAGCTGACAGAGCTGCTGAAGCTCCAGAAGAGAGTGAAAAACAAGATCCAGCAGAGTGAATCCATCCTGGACCTGACCAGCAGCTTCCACCTCACAGCCCAACAGGTCAGTTCTGCAGAAACATCAGCTGAAGGTTCTAGTCAGGTTTATACCTTCATCCTGAGTGACATTAGGACAGAGAGACATTCCTGTGGAGCTGAGGAAAAGGTTCTCTCTAGGAGCGAGGAGGATGGACAGGATTAGGAACGAGCATCAGAGGGACAGGCTGGCTGTGTTAGGGACAAAGACTGAGATGGTTTGGACATGTGCAGAGGAGGGATACTGGTTATACTGGTTATACTGGTTATACTGGTAGAAGGATGTTGGAGATGGAGCTGCCAGGCAAGAGGTCAAGAGGAAGGTCAGAGAGGAGAAATATGGATGAGATGAAAGACATGAAGTTAACTGGTGTGAGAGTAGATGATGGAGACCCCTGATGGGAAAGTAGAAGAAGAGAAGGGAGGAGAAGAAGAAGAAGAAGAGAGCATTTAACAAACTTTACAGTAAAGTTTGTTAGTTTTAGAGAAACTGTAACAGAAAGAAATCTCATCCAAGCTGTTTCTGCATCACATCTGACCAGTCACAGGCTGAACTCAGTGACCTCTGACCTCTGACCTTTTTCCTGGCGTCACATCACATCAGACAGAATCTTTTGATGTTAAAGACTTAAAAACAACCCAACAGTTACCATTTCCCACTGACACTAAATGCATCATTACTAATGTTACTGTTGTTGTGTGTGTGTCCAGCTGGAGGCGCTGCTCCAGTCAGACCCTGCCAGTCATTTAACTGGTGCTGCTGGTTTGTCTGGGTGGAGCGAGGCAGAGCTGAAGCGACACAGAGACGAGCAGCAGATCCAGAGTCTGTTCACAGCAGCTTCAGCCCTGAAGACACAGATCTGCGCTGAAGTCAGCCACAGTGTACGAGAATATTACTCAGGTTAAAGTACTTTACGCAGTTTTCTGCTGCTCTCTACTTCATTCAGGTCAGATTTTTACGGAAAAAACGTCATGAGCTTATAAGATTAAAAAGTTTAAACCAGTGACATTCACAGTGGTTGAGTGTTTCCACTTTCTATTTTCTCTACTGTTGTGTTTAATGTGCAGATACTATTAGTGTCTGTTTGTTTATCTGAAAGGAAATGCTCCTTAAACTAAAGCTGTCGTCACGTATGCTCCATGGGTCCTCACATCAGAGACCAAAACCATTTTCTGCTTCTGTTTTCTGACGACCACTCAGATTCGTCTGATGACCCACTGCAGTTTAGATCAGCTCCAACAGTTAAAATCAGGATTAATAATCCGATAATGTCAGTACGAGGACACTGGCACTTCCTCTGTGAGAGTATTTTTACACTGTTGCAGTACTTTTACTGAGGTCAGTGAATCCTGCTTCCTCCTGTCAGGGTTGCTTCTGTGTGGAGCAGCTGGAGGCCCGTCTCCTCTCTCTGGGCTCCCTCTGCTCCTCGTGGCTGAACGACGCCGCTCGACACCAGGAGAGAATCCACAGACAGCTGCTGACCGACCTGCTGAACGATGACGTCAAGCAGGTGAGCTCACAGTCGCAGAGGTCCCAGCTGATCTGGGATCTGTGACATGAAGCAGGTTGAACTCAGCCTGGAACAGGTTTCAGCTGGTCCTGTTCACTGGGTTTTCACCCTGCAGTGATAGTGAGGCAGACAGATCAGTAGAAACTGACGGTCAGAACAGAAGCATCTCTGGACCTGATGCTGATACAAAGCTCACATCCCAAAAGCTACATGTTGGGATAAACACCCTGCGACTGCAGATGTAGGGAACTACAGACTACAGGAGAGTCCCAGCCCTGACGCCACGTGGTTCTCAGCCAGTCAGTCACTGTCTGATCTGATCTGATCTGATCTGATCTGCTCTGATCTGCTCTGATCTGATCTGATGAATACAGGTGGATTTTCAGGTTAAGATTGTTTTGAAATGTGTTCTGAGATTCAGATGTCATGTTAGTAGTACTGTCAGAACCACTGTCAGAACC
>OMLM01020826.1:71610-105339 GCA_900302695.1 Helostoma temminkii | reverse complement strand
ATATTTATTTAGCTGTGTGTGTGTGTGTGTGTGTGTGTGTGTGTGTGTGTGTGTGTGTGTGTGTGTGTGTGTGTGTGTGTCTTCAGCACCAACAGATCCATTCACAACACCTCCTTTAAACTGACTTGGGCCACAAACTTTGGTCTCTCACACAGTATTTACCTGACTGAGGTACCTGCCAAATTTCCATAATTAACACATGATTACATATGACTTCACACGGTAAGTGCAAAACTTACCCACATGAGGCTAAATTACAATTCATTTAAAACCAATCTAGGAAGTCTTGCAGCTGAGATCAGAACTAATGATTCGTGAGCAATACAAACATTTAATGTGGCTCTGAAAAATGTACAGTTGCAAATGCTGCACATTTTTCTTTGCCTACAGACAGACACAGTAAATGTGAGCTGTAGACATGGAGACTGGGCCATTGTTTGCAGCAGGGAGGCAGTAAATCAGCCAGTGCTACTCTTGATTTGTTAACCTTTGTTTGGCTGTGTCAGCAGATGAGGCATGGCTGGAGCGGGCCCTTTCATGGTCATGAAATACAGCCTCCCTCTCAAGTCGAGCTGCAGCCAATGGAGAGGAGGGGGTGTGTGCGTATAGAACAGGATATTGAGCTTCCTTTACCCCTTAGAGATACATTAAATGCTCCTAGCGGGGAATGAATAACCAACAGAAGCAAAGACTGCTGGGGAATTGACTGGAATCTGCTTCAGTGACGTATGATTCAGAGTTAAACCCTTCAGATCCCCATCTTATTTCTCAAAACATGCAGAGTTATTAAATATCAGAAGAGAGTTTTGACTTCTTTTAAGCTTATGTTTGAGCCAAAACAACAATGATGCTTTATTCCTGCATCCACATCTGAAGGGAGGGGGCAGCGACCTCTCTGTGACCTCCGAGCCCCTGGCAGGGAAAAACAGCCTGTCCTTGACTGCTGCTATTCCTCACAACACACAAAAGGCCAATGGCAGTCAGGTCATCTTTCCACTGCGCATCAGGTCAAGTTCCACAGGCAGCCCTGATTTTTTGACACACAAACCCACACAGACGGCAGAGGTCAGCACGAAGGTGGTGCAGGGAGCCTGGGGCAGTAAACCAACACTGCTGCTGTGAAAGGCCAACCATCTCTTTCCAGTCCACTGAATGAGTTAGGGAGCTGCCTGGGTGATTTGTGGCGTGATTGTTGCTCTCTGTATCACTTGAGATTACAGCAGGTGGCGGCCCACAGCTTGGACGTGCACACAGCTCTATAACCAGTCCTCCTCTCAGGAAACTGTGAGAGAATGAGGCAGAAAGAGGGAAAAACAAGCCCTCAGCTCCCTCCCACACAACAGTAATACACTCACAGGCAATTTTGTTGCCAGCAGAGCTCTCTACGACAATCCAGGGAGCTCTTCAGCTCTGATATCTGCCACAAAAGTTCACCTTCTCTTTTCTCTTTCCACTATTTTTTTAAACAAGGCCATCAGCGCTGCAAATTACACCTTCCACATCGCACATTATTCTCTCCCCTGGTGACAGATGCACTCAAGCCCGACACACTTCACCAGCAGCGCTCTTCACGCTGGCGTGAGCCCCGGGTCTTGCTGTAGCACCGCTTCATTTTCACATTAACTCCAGTAAAGCATGGTGAAATCAGCGCTGTGCTGAGGGGGGAAACTGAGAATCACTACACTGCTCACTTCAATTTAGCCTCATGCTGAACTCACTCTCACACCGTAGACACAGCTGGAGGAGATGTCTCACCAGGGACTTTCTTCTCTAATATATCTACCAAATGAATTCTTAGAAAAGAATCTCAAGTGCTCTTTTGCTACACCCTTAAACTGAAAATTACATGAAGTCATTTGTAATTGCGATCACAGTTTAAATGAGTCTTCAATAATGTATACAAGGGTAACGCAGGATTCTTCTAGACTATAATATCACTTAAGCTATCTTGTTTTTCAGTTTTCATCTAAAGCAGCAGTTCTGCTCTAAACAGATCCCTTGTATAAAGGCACACATAAGACTCAACACTTCACTGATTAGAAAATGTTCAACTCTACTCCAGGTGAATATCACTGTGGAGCTTTTTAAATGTCATCCAGCATCATCGTAATTTTGCTGCTATGGTTATGCTCAACAAAGTCGCTGCTCACAACTTGGAGAGGATGGTGTGCTTATTGACAGTATTAGTAAGGATGGGAATGTAGCTATGTGACTTTGTGGTGGCTCTCCTGTTAGTATTAAGTACCTGTATCAAACCAGAACTTCAGTCCACTCATTGGAGAGCAGCCAGCCTTGATTAAGCCTTGTAACCTCTTTGCTTGCACCTACAGAGCCTTGAAAGCAGCTTGTGCTTGTGCACTATAGCTTTGACTGGTGCTTAAGGGTTAGTAAGCTGGTAAGAGTAAATGAATCAGATTGGCTAACCGACACCTGCAGGTGCACAGACAACTGCAGTAATTAGAGCTAACATTTAACGACTCTTAGTTAATAAAATCCATTCCAGAACAAAATGAACCCTGAATGAGAAGGAAGGAGGGATACAAACAGTAAGAGATGCAGTGGAGTGATGGTGACTTTAAACTCCACATTAGAGAACTATGCACAGTTCACACCAACAGCCCTGAGGTAACGCTGACACAAGAGAGAAGGAAAACACAAAAGCTGCATTCTTATGAGTTGGATTTTCTTTTTACAGGGTAGGACTCAAATAAAAAAGCACTATGTCTTTTGAGAGAGCATGAAAAATACACTGTAATTACTGAGTAGGTGAGAAGGCTGTGAGATTAAAAGGTGAGGGATCAGCACTAAGTCTTCAAAGAGATCTGAGCTTGCCCTGGGCTGATTTCCAGCCCTGTTGCAAAGAAAAAAAAGCAGCAGTCAGTCATTACCAAAGCTTCACATCAGCAGCTGAATTATAATGGCTTTCTCAGCAGTCTCATGTTTTAATATACCTTTGACCCAAATAGCCATGATATTATTAGTTATTAATTGCTATTTGTTGCCATGGTGGTGTGTAAACATGCAGTGTTACAGCATCTTTTAGACACAACACAGCTCAGCTCCACTTGGCAGGATCTTCTTAAGACTGGTATTTTAAGTACAGTCTACTCAACTCCAGTGCCTTTCTACTAGTCATAGAGTCTAGACCTGCAACGCTTCAATTTATTTCAATTCAATTTTATTTATATAGCGCCAAATCACAACAAAAGTCATGGAAAGGCACTTTACAATGTAAGATTTAAGACCTTACAATACAACTAGATAATAAGGAAACCCAACAAATCCCCCCTGGCAACAGTGGGAAGGAAAAACTCCCTTTTTTAAGAAAGGAAGAAAGCTCCAGCAAAACCAGGCTTGAGGTGGGCGGCCATCTACCTCGACCGGTTGGGGTGAGTGGAAAGAAAGCGAGAAAAGAACAGTCCTTCACAATCCCCAAAGCTACAGCTCAGGCTAGGTCACCATTCATCATCATAGGTCATCACACTCCTTTGTAGACAAGGACATGAAATTACAGACAATGAGAAAAAGACAGAATCCTGGGCTAGACATCTGCCAGACACTTCAGTTGTTCTATAAACCAGTCAGTCGCCCTACATGCTTCAAGCCAACATCCATTATTCTGGTACCTACGGCTAGGCTCATACACAATCCTACAATCTCTGAATATGAAGATGTTTAATTCAGCACATATTTGCTTGAACTATGATGCAATCACAGTCGACTGTATATTGTATTTCTTTAGCAGACCTTTTCCTAAATTGCAGGAAAAGCCGTGCTCTTATTCGTAGGTGGTTGTCTACAGAGTTTAACATGGGCAAAATAATGACTCCCCATGATCTGCAGCTTCAAGATTTTACTGTAGTTTCTGCCAGAAATGTTCCTTCATGGCAGGAGTCTGTGCAGTAAACCAGTCGCTTGTTACTTTTTTTTACTTTTGTTACTTACTTATGTTTTTGATATAGTGGCCTGTCATGACTTTCTCAGCCCTATGCTGAACCATAAAGCTCAGTGAGCATTTTTTTGTGTACCAACAAAAAAATGCACACCGTCAAACAAATGGAGACATTTTGCACCTGCCTTTAGACAAATATTGACATTCATTGTTCCACAACGACTCTCTCTTGCTGTTTTTGTTGGAGCTGCTGCTTGTCCTGATGTTTGGTAGCATTAGAGCGCTGGTAATCCCTTCCAACAAAAACCCAGCCGACTCTTTTAATCTTAACACCACCCTCCAGAAAAATACCAGTAGTCCTTGCACTCCCTGCACCTGGAACCTTTACTGGCTTTTTGCAATAGGAGCATGCATTAGCATATGGCAGGAGAGGAGGTGGTGACGGAGATGGTAAAAGGGAAGAAAAGACTTGATATTTAAATGGAAATAGGGGCCAAGTGAGTGGACTATCATGCAGCAGAGAGAAAGCGTATTTTGTGTACTGTTTCCCAGTCAGGTCCTTTCATAGATGGGGAGAAGGGGCGTCCTTCTGTTGATTTAGGCCACACAAAGGGGGCCTTAATCTTTTCAAGGGAACCAAATAAGTCCACAGAGAAGCATGTTCAAAAGGAAACCTCCCTGTCAAGCATGGCCATTGAGCCCCCCCAGTGGACGCCACAAATCAAGCCCTGGAGGGAATCAAAGGCCAGAATGTGGGAAATGTGTTTGGAGGTCTGTGCAGAAGAAAGTGCAGAGAAGCAAAGAAGAAGGGGGGTTAAAGAGACCCATCATCAGCAATCAGCCCTGTTTCTGCCACGGTCCTGAAGGGTCATAACCCTCTTCTCCAAGCCTTCCTTCAGCCCTGCATGGTACCTCCCCCCATTACAGAGGAATGTCCATTCACGCGGGGCACCTCCATTATCCCTGAGCCAGTGAAAATGGGGCTGCTTTTAACAGCAAATTAGTGACTTGATAATGAGGTCACATGTGGTGTTGGCACACTGAGGCCACAGGCAGATGCCTTTCCTGCCTTCACTTCGTTCCCTGCAGCATTACTACAGCCACCTCCCAGAGCTGCAGCACAAACCACAGCAGCTTTCAGCACATTTAGTCACAAAATACTAGACTGGTTCCAAATTATTTCAGGTCACATGTGACATGTAAAAGCAACATTGAAAATGGCAATTAATATTTTAAAAATTACATCTGATAACTACAACTGTGCACCTTGGTTCAAGAATATAGACATGATGCATTTATAGACGCATTCTGTTAAATGACAGTTATGATTACCGATACTGCACTACACCCATGCATACCAATTTCCAAATGGTGATAAACACATGAAGAAGGAAGTCCACCTGCAGCATCATAACAATCATTCCAGCACAGTAAAAAACATGGTGTTTATAAGTGTTTGTACCTTTAACTGCAGCTGTGCTGAAAAATTTCTCTGAGCCGGCATCTGAGACCTGGAAAAGAGGAAAAGGGAATGAGTGCCAAACCTGAATGCAACACACTTCCCCAAACACAGTGTCAAACAACTGCAGGCAACATTTCCGGGGACAGTTTAAAGTGATGAGAGTGAAAGGTCATTGTCGGCTTGTGGTCAATAACCACCACACTTAAATCACTAGCTGTCATTCAAAGTAAACCTTGCGCCTTAATTCACCCCAGTAAGATTTATTAAATATGGTTTTGATGCACATCACCAGTGATCTCAATTTTACTATCAAACTTCTTCCTGTTGAGACCAGATCACATCCAGTTTCCTCATCCGTCATGTCCAAGATATGTCTGATAATTATGTAGAATTATTTGGGTAAACTGAGAATCATCACTTAAACCTGTACTTCATATCAGACTCCAACAAAACAAGCGGCTCCTCGTTGTCAAGCCACTTGATGGCACTGTTGCTCCGTAACAGAACAGCCCAGTCCGTTTTCCAAGCAGAGCACCAGCAACACGAGTAAATAAGAAAATGTGCAGGACAGGATTAAATCCCGAATTCGATAATAAAACATTTTTACATATCAAAAACTACATCACATATAAATTGTATATCCACCATAAGATAAGAGGTTAGATTATTACTTTATAAAGTAACCACAGGTTGATAGGACAGGAAAGGAACAGGACAACACCCGTTACAGCTGCACATGCGACGAAGACTGACAGGTTTCTCTGAATAATATTCATTTCTAAGTGGCTTTGTGCATTCACTCCTATCGGTTTATTACATGCTAAAATCCAAGCGTATGAGGTTAAAACACTGCACTTCGACTGTAGCTTTATATTTTCTCATGACTGTATAACCTTAATGACAGGAATATTCAATATCCGCGTCCAGTGACTGTTTAGTTGTCTTTTATTCCGATGTGCTTCTAGAGCTGCAGGAGAAGTGAGATAATAACTCAATTACAGTGCGGATATACAACTAAATTACAGACGATCTACAGCTTCTGTTTTAATTGACTGGTGCAACGCTGACAGAATGTAAACAATGAAAGCTGCAGAATAAATGACAGCATACCAGGTGGCATGAAAACGGTTGCTATTATAAAAAGAGCCGCTCAGACCATTTTGCAGACAATCACACACAGTGATAAATAAATGTTGGATTAGAAGCGGCTCAGAGGCAGCGCGCATACCTTTGATGTGGCAAGGTTAGCGAGAAAGCAAATAAGTCAGGATATTACTTTCTCGGTCTGGTAAATATGGCCTCGTTTCACATTCTGCTTTTCAAACAGTATAATCCACACAAGGGGCGGCGAAGTCTACTCCGTTTAAAACGAGGACAGCCATGCAAAGAGAGAAGAAGCCTTTCCAAGAAAAAAAATCCAAAAGCCGTTCACAAAGCTACTGCGCCTTTTGGACAAAGGGAACCATGTGTCTCGCCAAGGAGCTGCAACAGCGCTGAGGCGACGAGAGGAAAAATCCCTTGATCCACCTTCTTTTCCTTCCTTCCTTCCTCGGGACACTGGTTCTTTTTTCACGTATAGTCTCCTGTCGGAAATATCCGTGAGAAGTAACAAACCGGATCCGGGAGGGTTTGCGTGTCGGTGCGCAAAGAGGGTCTTCGTCCGACGGAGCAAACCAATCCAACAAAGCGCACGACCACTTTCCTCTATAGGGACAGAGACGGAGCCAAATCACATAAGCAGTGAGCAAAAATTCACGAAGTATAAGCCCGGGGTCGCTGTGTGTTCAGCTGCAAAGCCTGTCTGCCGTTCACTATCTGACGGATCCCTGTCGTGGCCACACAAGAGCCTCTCCCCATCCGCTCCAGAGCAGCAGACAAACTCCTATTCATCCAGTGACTGACTGCCTGAGTGCTGCTGCTGCTGCTCCCTTCACGGTGGGGTCCTCCCACTTCCTGATTTCCAGGCAGACTTGGCTTCAACCTCAGTCGTGCTCTTTCAGAAGTCAAACATACTCGTGTTTGGGGGCTTCGGTTGCAGAGGTGCACATCAGCGCGTTTACCTTTTGCGTAAAAGGCGCGCAAAAGGACAGACGGCAGCGCACCGGAGCTAGATAAGAGCGCTGGGTGAGAGCACAAGAGGGAAGAAGAAAAATGAGCGAGGGAGGGGAGGGCTGAGGCAGAGAGATATTCTTTCTTTCACTCTGTACTGACTGAGATGATGTCAGCCGCTAATGAATTCCCCAGTAGGGTGCTGCTACCGTGATGGGAGGAAAAACAAAACGCTTCTTTATGAGCAGCACGCAGCTCCTCGCAGCCCACAGGCGCTGTTCTCCTGCTGGATCAACTCCCTCTCCACTGACCTGAAGGGAGGTCAGCTGGTAATATAAAAAGCACTTAGTGTCGTTCAGCCTTCAGTCTGAGCTTTGAGCTCTCTGTGGCACCCGACAGACGTAAAACCTAACAAGCTACTACCCTTTACACTTCAGACATAAATCATGGCAACCAAGTTTACAATTATGTGATAACGTTACCAAACCCTGAAGGGCCTTTCTTTCCTTTCCCCCTCAGGGTCAGAACAAAACAGCCCCTCTGGAGCAAAGGCAGCTTACTTCTTTGCTCCTAGGGGCCACCAATCTAGACGCTTCCAAATGTTGATGCCAGAGAGTGTGCATTTAAAAAGGATGACACACATGTAAGGTGAGTCACTTGAATGTTAAGTTACACACTGCAATTCTGAAATATTTACCTCGGGAAGCAATAGTGCTCTTCCTTCCTCGTCTGATCTAATGCTGGATATTCCTGGAAAAAATAGTGCAAACCTTTGCATTCTATAGCTTGTCTAAGGAGCATTAACCCAGTGGCTGGGAGGTCAGTGGATGTACAATAGTCACACTGCATAGTCGTCCCCTGCCAGCTCAGCCCAAGCAACCACAGACTAGAAAACAGACTTAGCTCATAGCTGAGATGCTAATCCTCCGCTTGGTAACAGAGAGACAGAGGGTTTGCTGGCTGGCTGGTACCAGCCATACAAACATGAAGTCATGGGAAATGGGATATACAGTTGGCCTAAGATTCAGAGTGGCAAAACAAATCCTCATACTTTTGAGTTGACAACAGTACTTTTCTCTAAACTGCAGTCAGATGCTCAGTCTGGTTAAACTGAGATGTCCACATATAGCAGAAAATTACTCATCTATATACTTTGTGTGGCTGTTTGTGGACAGTCAGATATTGTGATATGAATGTGAATTATTTCAGAATAAAAGCTGTGGTCACACACTGACATGGAGCAGGTGCAGCATACAGTACAAGACAAGAGTTCATCATGCAGCAACTGGGTTATCAAGTAAAAAGACCAGTTCTGTTTGAAACATGGTCATGTGCAGTTTTTGTACCATTGTTATGTAGTATGTTACCATGACCAACACCTACAGTGTGTTTTGCCTTCACTCTCACGAATTGGCAGATAAAACAGCTGCATGCTGAAACCACTGGAGAAAGCACAATACAACTGAAGGCATAGACGCTGGCACCTCAAAATCCAAGTACAGAGGGTTGAAGTCATTACGTCGTGTCTGGGTTAGCCTCCAAACCATTAGCGACAGTAGCTCTTCCCCATTAGTCATTTCCTTCCTTGTTCGTTATGAACAAAATGCTTTCCTCTGGAGTTCTTTATTCCTATTGGCTCATGGACTCGCCTTTCTGTTGAGCTGTGGTTTTTAGCCCTATAACACCCTTGGGCTCATGGGGAATGGAGTTTAAAGGCCACTACTGCATAAAATGAATATAACGTTCTAAGCCTGAATTTTGGTGTTAAAAATCTTGATGGGATTTTGAACATACTGGAAGTAATGGTTTAACATCAGCTCTCTATATGGATCGTTCCAGCTGAACTTCTCACTTGGTATATTAAGCCAATCATTCTTTCCAGGATGCGTTATGGTCTCTATTGCCCAATACTGGTCCTCTGATAAACAATGGTAATTTTGAATTATATAGATTTTTATAGAAGGCTTTGATGTCTGCAGACTGGATGTTGATTGATAGGCGTGATAATTCTCTCCCCAGACAAGACAGTTCTACTGTGGCTGTAATTTATGAGTTACACTAGTAAGACCCTTAAAGAATACTGTCACATGTTTTATATTTTTTTCACACGAGTCAGTAGAAGTTCACACTGCTGTTATCAACTCTCGCATTTAGCAAGTAGCTGAATTTACTATTAATTTATATAGAAGTAATGTAGCAAATACACCACCTTGAAGTATTTATTTGGAGGTCTAGACTCCATGTGTAAAACATGGTGCTCACTGTAAACTGCAACTCTGGGCTTCCTCTATCCCCAATGCAAACCAGTGGGTTTCATGTCATGCCAGTGTGAGGTTAATCAACTCATAGACCCTGCTATGCATCCTTGTGTGCGTAACAGATAAGTGCATTGTGCACTGAACCCCTTCATTTAAGGAAATACATATCCGCTGGCTTAATGTTGCTCACAGGCTGTGGAAAACATCTTTGATAACAATGAAATATACCTCTACAATCCCAGTAAATCATGTCTAAAGTGAGAAGCAAATGTACTAACTGCAGATATATGTAATTAGATCATAAAAATTCTTATGTTTAAAGTGGCAATTGTGATGAAACATCAAGAGCATATCCTGGTTTGACTTCAAACGCATGACATTTTGGCTCCAAGATACGTATTTATATGACTACCACAGACAGAAAATGGCTACCAGTCATTTCACGGGCTTGTGCAGCAGCAGCTGCTGCAGCAGTATGAACAAGCTGCTGTTCTCCATTTTAAATGGTCATTATCAGATTTGAGAGCAACCACAAGTCTGTGATTAGAGCCACACTGCCAAACAATCAGCATCCGGATCTCTCACTGCACATTATTTTTAATTCAAATGAAACGTTGACAGAGATGAACATGCACAGAAAAATGAGAACCCTGCACAGTTTTACTGTGGAAAAACATTGTCTATGCAAGAGAATGAAGCACTGAGATCAAACGCAATGTCTGGATGTATGCTATGTATCTCAGTAATTGCTGTCTGGGCACGTAAGTTCTGTCTATAGACCATCAGCTTCACACTGACATTTTGTCATCTTTTATTCCTTTTTTAGGACGCTGATTCTCCACTTCAAACAAACCAGAGGCATGTTTGCCTCTCCCCCCTCAACCATGGTTTAATTTTACAGGAACTTTCTTTTAGATTACAATCACAGGGGACTGGCCTGCCTTTATGAGCCTTCCTGCCATTATGCCAAATCTACCCTCATCTAAAATATTACCGATAGTGGTAACATGAGTGCTGGAAATGCAATATATTAAAATTTCTTATTAGGTTTGCTTGTTTACTCTGAGCTCTGTCTTAGATACAGTTGGTAAAAGAATTCTCATGTAGTGCTGTGCTCAAATAGATATTGGGTGCAGAGCCCAGGAAATGACTCAGAATGTTGTTAATGACGCGGACCACAGTTGGTATCAGCAATGATAACACCTGATACCCACCCCATCTCAGGTGGGAGGATATTTCACAAACAGTTTTACCTAATGGTGACAACAATGAGAAGCGGTCAGACAAAGAACTACACGGTAAAAAGAAATTAACAACACAGCCACACTCTGTGAGGCTGTGCTTACAGACCCAGCATATAACTATTGCCTAACTATCGACTGTCATTTTGACTTGTCATATCAAAAAAAAGCATAGGTGGAACAAATTTTGTTAACGATGACTCAGTTCCATCAAGTGTCCCACTCTGAGCCAGTAAGCACAATACTAGGACCCAGGAAATAGCACAACTGAATGACATTTTGACAGGCCAAAGTGTTGGTGCAGTGAAAAATGTCTATATTCGACGCTCAGTGTGCGGCTGACAAATGTAACTGCCTGACACAGACAGTCTGACATTCATGCCTACATCACAGTAACTGGCCATGTGTGGTCTTTACACAACTACTTTTGTCACGTTGACTGCAATACGTTAAATTCCTTCGAGGAGAAGCTGTCTGACGATACCCTCATTCCCTTAGTCAGGCAATTTCTGTATCTTGCCTGTCTTTATATTGGAAATTTTCACTGTAGCTTTGAATGTGGTGTGTGGAATAGCTGTAACATTTTGGATTTTTTAATTTTTTTTTTTGATATGGTCAAACAACACGTTTGAATCGAGCATTACATGGTCTTTAGTCTTAGATCTAATGTTGGAATTAGCTTTAAGAAAGTACAGCTATACAGCTACAAAGTACAGTGTGATGGGAATGCTATTTGCTTTGTGGTTAATGAAAGCATTGGAAAAATAAAAATTCTGACTTGGTGGTGGTGCTATATAAAAAGTGGAGGGGTGGCTGAAGTTATTCCAGTTCATCCTGAGCGTTCATGACAATTCATGTAACAGTTGTGATATTTCACTCTCACCAAAGTGGTGGACCAAAAGATGCTACGCTTCTTTAATACAAGTTAATGGCAACAGATATTTAATCACTATTTATGTTTGTATGAGATTTAAACATGATTGCTGACAGTGTATTACAGGCAGACAAATGTGGGAAAGCGTGTTTCATTATGTATCAGTGGTTGGTTACACTCAATCTGATTATTGGAAATAATGCTTGATAAAACATACTGGAGACAGTTCAAAGTAAATAACCTGTTTTACAAGGATTTTTAAAAATAAATCCTAGCGTTCTCTGAGGAAGGGGTTGGATTAGCTCTCACCCCCTTCGTAAAATCTAAAATGTCCAAATGTTGCAGTGCAAATCTAAGAACTGTGAAATACATATAATTCCAATTGCGCACACAAACCCACACACATGGATTTGCCAATATCTCCTCTTCTCTCAGCCTTTCGAGGGCATGTTTTTGAAATTAATTTAAATTTTTTTTAACAGTCATTACATCCGACCTTATCTCTCAGAGCCTGCGTTGGGTTGTCAGTGACAACTGGCTCTAATCTCTACCCCCTCCACACAAGCTGCATTGACAGGCCCTTTCTTCCCAATTCCTCAGACATGTAGCCAGACATAAATTAATCTGTCAGTCATTGCTAGTATAAATGTGGGGATGACACACAGCTACACATGCAAACACACATTCACAGACAAAGACAAATGCACCCAGCATTAGGAACCATTTTACAAACTAGGACACCATAGCATGCCAAAAGTGGAAAAGCCTTTGGAAAAGCTGACAGTCTTCTCCGTTAAACTGCATCAATCAAATACATCCTAACAGAGAGAATGAAAGATTTAAGAACTTGAGAGTTTCCATCTGCATTGCCACATACATTCTTTTCAATATTAAACCTGTAGACAATACCAGAAATGAATGTCTACTTTGCATTATGTTTCCTCACTTATTTCTATCAGTGCTTATTGCACAGGATGCACTATGACTGACACTCTGGGGACATTTAGGAAGAGTGATGGACGCAGAGACAAAAGCGTCCATGTGATCAGATGATAATATGTCTAAGAGCAAATCCTTTGTGTTATAATAAATATCAAGAGATATGAAACACAACGTATATGTCAGCTGGAAAAGCAGCAGGAAAGTATTTCTTCTGCTGGTTAAAAGCCCATAGAGACTATGTTATCTGCTTATCTGGATCTGCTTATCTCTGTCATCCCTGAAAGCAGACTGGGGCCATGGGAGTTCAAGATAAATGGCATGATCAATCTCAGACAATATCTGGATCTGGTACGCAATAATCAGATCCAGTTGACATTGCGGACATAGAAAGAACTGGGCTGTCAGCACGAACAAACCTACTTCCCTGGCCATCAGTCTAATGTCACTGCCGTGGGACTCACTTTGGAAAACAATGCAGACAAGAAAATTGGTTTAACCTTCACTTCCTCAAATGCTTTGGTTCCATCCCTAATGCAGCCCCCTTCAACACACCCAGACCGACCCACACACCACTGCTCTGCCCAGTCACAAAAGAAATGTAAAACCCTTTTGCCTAAATTATAGACATTGCTGTGGAATGTGGGCTTTGATGCCGTGGATAATTTCAGACCAGTCAATCACTCCCTCCCCTTCTAACAGAAAGGAGCATATGTGCTGCCTGTCTCACATACATTTACACACCATCTTGCATTAGGCATGGTTTACCTTTAACAGTTTCATATAATATCGATAAAATTACTAATTCCCAAATCCAAACCAAATTACTTTGAAGGCCAAATCTGTGTACTTATTTATAGAACTGTCACTTAGTGATTTAATAGATGGAAAAAAAAAATAGTCTCAGCTTAAAAAAACAAAACAATGCTTTTGACAGGGAAGTCAGAATTTTAATCAACTGTATTTTAAGAGATCATTTGTTTGTAAAGGTTACTTTGAAATCTACATCTTGTCTGTGCCCTTGATTTTTGTATTTTTGCAATGCTGCTTTATTCTCATTGCAGTGAAACACCATAAACAAGATTCAGTGCTGCTTGTCAAACAAATGAACTAATATGCTTTTTCAGTATAACCTCATCAAGCTGTGGTGTCATTTGATCTCAAAGACAAGAAAGGAGAATTATAAGCATCATAATTTGACCCCAATTTTCTCAGTGGAACAGTGGAACCACATTCCAGGCAGAAACATTTCTAACTGATAACCTACTGCATGACGAATGCCTAGTTTTAATTTTTCTCTCTCTCTCTAATCTGCATGTCTTTATATTTGTAGAGACCCAGCAGACATCCGCAAGCCAAGAACCGTGACGCTGGAACCCCCCATGAGGCCCAAGAGCAACTGCAAAGGCAGGGATAATATTTTTCCTTGTTGTTTCCTTCTTCTCAGTGGTGCGATGGGAGCTAGGAGACAAGGGGAGGCAGAGAGATAAAGTAGAAGGAAACAGAGAGCGAGAGAGCCAGGGAAGATATCAAAACGTGAGGGGACAGGGGAGACAGACAAGATGGAGAGAGAGCTGAGCTCAGAAGAAAAGGAGGGCAGAGAAACAGCCTGCTGTGTGTCTTTTAAAAAGACTAGAATGACTAGAGGAAAAGCACTGAGGAAATCACCACTAAGGCGTCGTATTAAAACCTGTCTGACCCTTTGCAGCCACCCTGAGCGATTTGCCCAGCTGGAGGAGTATGCTCGGAGGTATTAGGTCTCTGAAACGCTCCGTCAAGACCATTCTGTCAGGCACCAACAGAGGCAAGCCCAGTCATCCCCGCACTCCCCCTGCTTCACTCAAACAAGCCTCTCCAAGCCTCTCTGTGCTCAACAGCTCTATAGTAGGGGCCTGACGATGGGCTCTCTAGGGGGGCCGTGGACATCAAAATCCAGCTGGGTGACACACAACATCCCGCCCTCCCCCAGCTTTCTCTTTTTTTCTCAATCACTGTCCTCTTCTATCCATCGTATCCCAGGACCTCATTGCCCACTGAAGGGTTTCTAATTGCATTTTGCAGGGCCAGAGTTAAATAAGGTTGTTGTTCTGACTCCAGTAGCCTCTTTGCTGTGGGACTGAATGATGGGAAGGAGAGAAATAGAAAGTTTAGGCCTGCCTGAGACGAAAACGGCAAGACAAAGACAAGACACATGCCACATCACAAGAGAGGTAGATAAGCTGCGGCCCATCTAAATGAAAATGTAGCCAGGAGCAGGTTGTTTTTGTAGACTCTTTGTCACTGAGTGGTTGACAGGTGATCTGTGTTGTGTCAACTCAAGAGTTCCTGAAAGAATTTTCTCCCATCACACTCTGCAAAAAGCTAAGTGCCAAGGGCTGTATCCTTTCATACCTTCGAGTTTCTCTGTGTGAAAAGAGCCTTAATGTGGTGGCTGAATATGGTTGTGTGCATGAGCCTATGTACTGCTGAAGATCTGAGACTGTCATGTGGCAGGGTGTTTTAACATGTCAGGAGTCCACTGAGACAGCACTTGGATATCCTTCCTGACCTGGTCGTCCCTGTGCTACTCACCTCCTGCTCTGTGTAATACTAGAACATAGGAGGCTGGTATGTGTGTGTGAATGTTTAGAGACAGGAGCAATTTCATCTGTGAATCCGCTCCTTTTCCCTGGTGATGTCTCTACAGTGGAAAGCGAGCTGTTGGTTTGTGACCTACATGTGGAGCTAGTTGTGGGCCAGAGACTGGGGCCATGACTGGGCTGCAGGGGGTCTGTCTGTTGACATGAATGGGAGGCCTCTTCTGCTTTGAAGCCCTGTATATTTAAATATTTCATGACCCCCTCATCTCCAGCCCCTTTTATCGGATTTGCGCTCTGGCTCGTGGCTGCCTTTCATTAATAGCGCAGCAAGAGGAGTTAGTGTTGATCTAATGCCCCCATCAGCGAGTAAGATCTGAGGGAGCCTCTCCCATAATCGGGCCCTTTTGGCACTCTGTGTATCTGGAAGACGATCTCGTTAAACGCTAGTAACAATTACACCAATTACAGATAAGCCTAAGTGTGTCAAAGCCACAACATGATGTTTACAATGATTAGCATGCAGCGTTATCAGCAGGGATGGTAATCAACACTAGTGCCTGGTGCTTCACAAGATCACAGGGCTCTTTATCTGTCACTATCAATAAAAAGCCACTGGCTGAAGACAGACCTGAGCACCGCTGTCATATTTTGTACTAGATCTTGTTGCTGGTACCTAACTTCAGTTAAAGCAAACAAGGTTTGATGGGAGACTTTTCACATGAACATTGTCACATGAACATTACAATGATAACTAATGAAAGAACATCAGAACGCCACACACTTATTTCTGTTCATTATCGTCAGAGGCATCACAAAGACATACTTTTAGGATCTCACTAAGGCACTCATGACTCTGCTCCTGCTGTAAACAACCCTGGTTATACTGTAGATCTGCACATATGAACGGTGTGTGTTTCCAGTACTGAAGTGGACTGCAGAGTGGGCCAGTAGATTTCCACGAGGGCGCGTGCTGCTATGGCACAGGGCACCGGTCTGGAAATGTGTGTCAGGGCCTGGTGACCATAACATAAGGCCCCACTTGTCTGCTTGTAATAGAGATGCCTTTGAGAGAGGCCCGCATCTGCCCGCGGGACACATTCCACACTTTCCTCCGCAAACTCTCCACTGCCGTCAGGCTCTGGGTCCTAAATGTGCACATTGTGAGGCTGTCCCGCTGGCTGCCTGACAGGAGTAAAAATTCACCATGGGTTTTTTAGGGTTGACCCAGGCTCCCATGGCACAGATAGTGTGTGTTCTCTCTCTGAAAGTGTGTTTGATACTTTGTAAATAGGTGTGCTGTGTTTATGTAATTGTGTAAACCATCCACCTGAGAGTTTGCATTTGCTATTAAAGAGAGGCCAAAAAGGTATAAAGTATGTGTGAGTAAATCTGCAGTTTCCTATTAGCAGCCAGTGTCAGTAGGGGCTACAGAATACTATCAGCACAAAGGGCCACCCATGGAACACTAAGTGCAATCATCAGTGCCTATTTCACATGGGCTTACCATGTACTGTGTTTACTAACACTGAGCTTCTGCAGGATGATCTGGGGAAGCTTGCTGTCAATCTCCCTTGTCAACACACACACACTGTAAGAGGATTTGCACTTGCAACAGGGACAAGAGTCGCTTAGCCACAGAAACACACACACAAACACACTGAGAACTGGGTCCACTAACACAACACCATTTGATGAAAGGATGAATGAATGAATGGTCTACAATAATTACACATATTTCTTTGTTTGGGTCTTTGGATTAATCTCTGTTTAATTTCAGTGTTTGTGGACAGGAAAGACTAGTCGCAATTTTAGCCAAAGACTGACATTAGCTCTGTGCTCTGTCCTTTATTCCCACTGTAATTAGACTTTTTCAGTTTGCATGTGAAATAATGCAGCATGTTATGTATGCGCACAAATGTAAAATGTGCACCAATAAAAGATTTTATTACACCATATCAATCTATGAACTCGCAGTCCTGTCCTCTAAAATCATTACGTCCAGTTGGCATATAAAGCCAAGATTTGAAATGGCTTTTTATTGTATTTTTTACTATGTGTTTTATTGTGTCTTCATTTTAAAGCCTGTTTGCACGCTGAGACAATAAGGTTTGGGATCCAATTGGTAGTAGAAGCAACACTTTTCCTCTGCTGTGCACTGATTAGTCTGCTCTGATGGCCACGTTGTTATGTGATAAGAGAGCAGTTGGTTGGCTGGCCCTGAGGAAGTAATTCAGAGTTCACTGACTCTCTGACCAGGGATATTAGAGGAGTGCCTTTTAGTCATGCTCAATGGAGTTCGAGCTCTGACTCCGCTAAAGCCTCTGTTGTGCAGGGGAATCTAACAGGGCCATGGAGGCCTACAAACACCTGTCATCCTCCAACGCTCCAGGCACAATAACACCTGACAGCGCTTATGAATTCATACACACAGAGTACACACGCCGACCAGCATGCTTTCCGATGTAGAGCTATACGAAGGTGATGTGCATGTTTGTAGTGCTGAAACACACGCAGACACTTGTGAAAGAGACGCAGTTAATCACACCATCGCCTGCACACAAACATCATCACTGCCTGCGGGAGGTGTCCTCCTGAGACCCCCGAGGAGACAGATGTGTCAAAACAACATATTGGTTTCGCTCTTGTTTGCTGTGGTGTTGCTTTGTTCTTTTACCCTAAAACAAAAACACTGGATCTGATTTGTTCTGCATATTGCTGATGCATTTTTCACGAGTTAGTCCAAAAACACCATGTTCCTCGACATTAAAAAGCAATTTAGCACTCCCAGGATTAAAAGTGCATGTTAAATTGAAGGCTACACTTGGTGTGGGCATGAAAAATTGAGTGGCTCCTTACATTAGCCAGGTTGAATGATGCACGCAGAATTTAGATAGAGCAAATGGAATCTTTTAGCATTACTAATTCATTCATGGGAAAGCAGCAGTTGAGATGTCGTGCACGGCTTCATTTCTGCAGCTAAAGATGTGTTATTTTTTGTGGAAAATGTGAATGCCAGGTGGATGCATATCAGCAGGGATTGTTAAATGTAACCTACTTTTGTCAGTGTTCATTTCAGTTAAATTCTGTTTCTTGTTATTATAGAAGATCTTTGAACTGTCCTTCAACTCTTATTCTACAAATACACATACAGTACATACTTTTATGCTTAGCTGACAGAAGAAAATCACTTGCACTCTAGTATGGACATCAGTGATCTCCCTCCGCACTGATTTGAGCAGGGTAAAACCTTCTGTGAGACCTGGTAAAAAATGAATGAGGGAGCTGTGGACCTGTGGGAAAAGCAGACTAGACACACTTGTTTCACTTGGCCCTGATTCCAGAACGTCCTCTAATGTTTCCTCTCACTACACTGAGAAAGTGATGGAAGAGAGCAGATAAAAAGAGCAGGATGAACACTCATTTAGTGGACCGTGGCCCCACTTAAACATCATGATGGATGATAATGATGCCTGTAATTACCGTTTCTAAAATGGTGATAATTATAATTCTTTTATAGCTCCTTATCCACAGCCAATCTTAATAACGATTGTCTGAGTGATAAACAGTGATTGTCGGTGTTTGACCTTTGAAAGCACCAACATGACATGCAAATCACTCCAGGATGAGACAAGCAACTTACTTTAGATTAATAGTTCCTATTATTCTAAATGGTGAGAAAAGTTGTTTACTGGTGTTTATCCACAACTTTATTATAGCAAACAGAGAGTACAGAACAGCTATTTAAACATATTTAAACCTGCAATAACAGCTTTGTTTTATTTCCTGGTCATCTGGTGGCAGGGGAAGCAAGCTTTAAAAAAGTGGCATGTTTACAAATCCAGCAGATACAGAGCAATATTTTGGTAAAATGCAAGTCCAACAGTCACTTTATTTTTAGCTCAGTTTTTGGTTCCTACTCAAGAACTTTATTGTCACTGGACAAGTACAACAAAAGTGTAATCTCATAATTAACCCCTCTTTAGTCTCTAAATGCTGCAATATGTTCACCAGCTAGTTGTTAACTTGTCTGTTGCTTGGTGCTGAGCAAGTAGCGTGCGTGTCACTGAAAACAGCAGCCTGCTGGTGGAAACAATGCTATGAGGCTGAGTAAGACTGAACCAAAACAGAATGTTGCAGGAGAGACAACCAAAACAATGAGCTGAAAGACACTAAATAATCAGTAGACCAGGGGGGAACTGGAGATATGTGGGTTTGTTGCTCTGAGCCAGAATGTTTACATTACACACAGTAACGCCATACATTTTTTTTATTTTAGCAGCTTGAAGTACTTCAAGTTCTGGAAACAAACTGTCAATTTGTGCAAAAAACCTTCAGCGTAGTACACTTCATGAGAATTGGAACATAAAATAAATCAATCCTGGTCTTAATATCCAGGTTCATAATCCCTCAGAGCACAGTGCTGTAATGTTGGCCTGGCTCCCCGTCACATGGCATAGATTACGCCTGTGTTACACCAAATGCCTGATAATGCAATCAAGCAGTTTTGAAGCTCAGTGAATCTCCAGTGCCTGCTGTAATGAGGGGAAAATGAAACCGTTCCCTCAGTGTCTGACTAATCCTCTGATGAGACCTTCATCAGAGACAGACAGACAGAGAAAGAGCTTTCAAAATGAACTCATCCATCTCCTGACATGAGCCCAAACACACTGAGGGGGAGCAGAACAGCACTTCTGGACTTGTGGCAGTACATATGGGTATTATCAGGCTCACACAGAGCACTGAATTTATCCAGGTAGGCAACTGTGTAAATTAGTAACTGTGTTTATTATTGACAGGGAAAGTCTACCTGTACCCGTGCCATTTCATACTTCAATATATTTTTAAAAGCAATTCTATGTATGTAGTACTGCTAATGCAAACTCCGCTGTCTTTATGTGCTGATATTAATCAGAGATGCAGATGACACAGGCGGAAATGTAGCTTAAGCTATAAGCTGCATTCCAAATCACTTACCACGAAACTGAATCTGTGTATAAATTATCAGTCTAGGCTCTCTCCACCTCCTGAATTCAACATACTCAACTCTAACAATACTCTGTCCTAACACAATAACCTCATTACTTGAGCTAAAGGGAAAAACATAACTCCCTCGGCACTTCATGCAAACCGCTGCAGAGATACAGATGTACACATTATGTGCCGTGCTGGGTACAGGAAATTTGACCAGTAAAATACACTCAAATTCTGTGTGTCATAAATGACAATTCCTGGATTTTGGGACATGTGGTGGCTATGGCTGGATCAGCAGGTGTTAACAGTCAGAAGCACAGCAGAAATGCAACCATTTTGATTACTCTATGGTATGTTGAGATAACACTGATGACACAACTAGCTTACCCACAAATTTCACCATAGAATCAGCCATCTCTGATACATCCAGTCCAGACTGTGTTATATTCCAAAGTGTTCTTGCTATTGCATACATCCTATATACATACTGCTCAAAAATAAAGGGAACACTTAAACAACACATCCTAGATCTCTCTGAATGAAATCTTCCACTTTGAAGTCTTTATTCATTACCTAGTGGAATGCGTTGAGAACAAAGTAACATAAGAATGATCAATGGAAATCAAAATCATTATCCCATGAAGGTCTGGATTCAGAATCATACTCAAAATAAAAGTGGAAAAGTCAGATCACAGCCTGATCCAACTGTGGAAATTCCTTAAGACAATTCAAAATGAGGCTCAGTAGTGTGTGTGGCCTCCACGTGCCTGTGTGTACTCCCTACTACGTCTGGGCATGCTCCTGATAAGATGACGGATGTTCTCCTGAGGGATCTCCTCCCAGACCTGGATCAGGGCATCAGTCAACTCCTGGACAGTCTGTGGTGCGACATGGTGTGGGTGGATGGAACGACACATGATGTCCCAGAGGTGCTTGATTGGATTCAGGTCTGAGGAATGGGCAGGCCAGTCCATAGCATCAATGCCTTCATCATGCAGGAACTGCTGACACACTTCAGCCACATGAAGCCTAGCATTGTCATGCATCAGAAGGAACCCAGGGCTCTCTGCACCAGCATATGGTCTTACAATGGGTCTGAGGATCTCATCACAGCACCTAATGGCTAGCACATAGAGGTCTGTGCGGCCCTCCAAGGAAATGCCTCCCCAGACCATCACTGACCCACCGCCAAACCGCTCATACTGGAGGATGTTGCAGGCAGGAGAACATTCTCTACGGCGTCTCCAGACTCTGTCACATCTGTCACATGTGCTTAGTGTGAACCTGCTCTCATCCGTGAAGAGCACAACGTGCCGATGGCAAAACTGCCAATCCTGGTGTTCTCTGGCAAATGCCAATCTGCCTGCACGGTGTTGGGCTGTGAGCACAGGCCCCACTTGTGGACGTCAGGCCCTCATACCACTTTCATGGAGTCTGTTTCTGACAGTTTGAGCAGAAACATAACACATGCACATTAGTGGCCTGCAGGAGGTCATTTTGTAGGGCTCTGGCAGCGCTCCTCCTGTTCCTTCTTGCACAAAGGAGTAGATAGCAGTCCTGCTGCTGGGTTGTTGTCCTCCTACAGCTCCCTCCACGTCTCCTGGTGTACAGGCCTGTCTCCTGGTATCTTCTCCATGCTGTTGACACTCTGCTGGGAGACACAGCAAACCTTCTTGCCACAGTGTGTATTGATGTGCCATTCTGGATGAGCTGCACTACCTGAGCAACTTCTGTGGGTTGCAGAAACCACCTCATGCTACCTCAAGTGGTGAGGGCACTGGCAAAATGCAAAGTGACTAAGAATCAGCCAGAAACCACCTGCAGAACCATTCCTTTATGGGAGATGTCTTGCTAATTGCCTTTAATTTCCACCTGTTGTCTGTTCCATTTGCACAACAGCAGGTGTAAGTGATTAACAATCAGTGTTGCTTCCTAACTGGACAGGTTGATATCCCAGGAGTGTGATGGACTTGCGCTAACACTGAAATGATTATGTGTTCCCTTTATTTTTTGAGCAGTGTATATACACTGTATATATGCTATATGCTGGATCACAATCTACAACATAAAGTCTTATTTTGTGTGGACAGTTTCAGTATTGTCTAATTTTTCATTACTTAGATGCCAAAAGCTTATTTTGTCTGTGTCAGAGTCTGACCTCTTAGTCCAGATCAGTCCAACATAATAATGCCCCCAGAAACCTAAGGTCTGATATCACCTGGCTCAGTGGTGATAGCTATCACTGTTGCTAATATAGCCACACATGATACTATTCACTTGCATGCACACACGCGCGCGCCCGCACCTTCCCTGATTTCATCTTCTGCTGTAATGAAATTCAGGTAGATACAACAGCCACGTCTGCACTGAGCTACGACCCTCCGCTTTTCTCTTAATTCCTGAAACACGCAGTCTCTCTGTTCAACAGCAGTTCCTGTGTCTAACAACTGTTAACTGGTGAGTATTTTGCTAACACCTGACAGGAGTCAGCCCTGGGGAGGAGGAATTTGGACATGGAAGAGTAAGAAGGACGCTCGCTGCCTCCCACATGAAGAGCCAAGGTTAAAGCTGGCAGCATGCCCCAAACTAAATCAAATGTTTGATCTCAAACTCCCACTGACTACAGATCAGGTGGCCACATTCTCATTATAGTTATACAACTGAATGTCAATAAGAAGCTTCCAAATCCTGACCAGAAGAGAGGATATGAGAAATTCAAAGCGTGTGTGTAATATATTAATTTAAGAAGTATTAATGTAGGAGGAGCCAATTTCATCAACCTTATCAAATGAGTGATAACTGATTAATGAAGGTTTGAAGGGGAAAGAGTCAGAATGAATAAATAGTGCTTTTAATGCAAGACTTATAAATGACTACATTTACAGCATGATGTTGCTCAGTGATTGTATCTTATATTTTAATCCTGTTGTCTTTTTATGGACTCATACTGCTGTACAATTTTACACAATGTTTCTGTCATCTTTTATATTCAATTATGTTAATCGTTTTCCTAGCTTGTCATCATGATTTTACGGCTTCTTTGTTGTTTGCTTCAATTTGTTTTTGGATGAAATGTTTTTATATTCCCTGTGGGTTTAACTCAGCTCCACAGAATGAACAAGTTATGTAGCTTCTGTGGGTTTTTTATTTTTTTCCTGGTTTTATTGTTACACCTTTTTTTAAATTCACTTTGATGCTTTGTTTTATCACTCTGCAATTAAATAAAAATAAATTATACATGTGCTGCAACCAGAACCTGTGTACAGAAACTTAGTAGAATTTAATAAGCAGACCTATAAACCAGTATGACTATGGGACTGGTTCTCAACTAAAGTATTTTTCAAGGTTGAACCTTGGTTTTGTCTACTTTTGCAATCATTATTAAAAATATGAATACAAACTGGTACCTTATGTGTAACTTTTATATTAACTGCAAGGATTTGGCCATTGTCTACTCTGCACTTGGAATAAAAATAGCACTTATTATTAATAGCACATTTTGTAGCCACAATACAGCCTTTTAAACTGTTGTTTGTATAGTACATGCACATTCTGACTCAGGTGATTTATCTGAATTCGACACAACACACTCTGCAGACCTTGGGCAGTCTGCAACCAAATCATCTTAATAAAGACTAAAACAATTATAAGGGTTAGTAGGTTTTAATCAAGGATGTCAATCTGTGCAGTCACACAACATACAGCAGAGCTGCTGTGTAACACAGTTGTTTTAATAGCTTCAGTCCCACATGGTATTCATTCAAATTTATCTAAGTTATCAAGCAACTACTGTTCACTCAACATGGTTCCTCTGGAGCACCACTCCACTGCACTACACTTAAGGTCCAAGAGCATTAAGAGTTTATATCACTCACAAAAGAAACTGTGTATAAATAAATAAACGTCCAGGCAAGGACTAGGTGTTGAAAACAACAAGAAGCACAGCTCAAGGTCTCTTTACTTCAGATGGGTGCAATTAAGTTGTAGAGGGATGAAGAACTGATCGGAACAGAGAAGTCAAAGCCCACGTTAGAATCAGCAGCTAAACAAAGCTAATCTGGTGCCACATCTCTTACCAACTTTCACACATCCTGTACCAACACTTCTACACAAGCACTTCACAAGACACTAACTTCTACCTGCACATTTATATCTCTGGGTAAAAAAATGCAGCTTATAAATAGACCTTTTGCTTTTAATATGGGAAAAAAGCACAAGATTTCAAGTTATTATCCCCCATTAACAACACCGTGGAAAGTGTAGCTTTGCATTGTTTTGCAGACAAGTTGGGGCTGGGGGAAGTACTGAGTTGGGAGTCTCACATCATTAGGGCTTGAAATAATGACAACAAAATCTGAGCAGAAATGATTTGATTAGTGCTTTCAGGTCTAAAGAGGACCCTGGATGTGTACCAAATGACTGTGGAGAGGGAAGGTGCGACGGAGCTCTTAATTGCTGGAACTGCACCTAGAGACTTGATGATTTGTGACATCTTATCCGGTGCTCTGCGCTAACACTAATAACTGTTAATTAACTGTAGCAAGGATGCTGGAGAGGAGGGAGCAAGGGAGGGGAAACACACAGACACACACACACACACACACACACAAGGCATTGTGTGTTCTCTAGATTAAAGAAAAAAGGATCTCCAGGGATCTATACGAGATCGAGTGAAGATGTTGCAGAGGTCAGGGTGCTCGCTGTTCTGTAATGCTAATGGGCACAATGGAGCCACGCTGCTATCAAACGAGAGGAATAACAGCGAAGCCATTATTGTTTTCAGATTGATCTGGCTGTGTAAATCTGTTAGCCCTAATTGGTCCGTGAAGACAGAAAACAAAGTCAATGTTCCGTTCCAAGGCCAGCTTCAATTTCGAAAGCAGATGTTCACAGATGTCGTTTTTGTCATCGGAATCGTCGGCATCTGCAATCAAGCTCTTTAGTGCAATGACAGGGGAATGCATGTGTTCAGTACTATCCTCATTAAAAGCAAAGTGTCTGGTATAGCCTGTCCCTCTGTGTCAGTCACTGTGCATCTAGGCAGCTTTGGAAAATTTCACTGCTGCAAACAGCACCGGCATGCACAGCCATGTGTAATGTCATTTTGAAAGCCAGGGTATATTCATAGTGATTAAAGATAAATCATACAGGGGCCTCATGAGTCTGAGTGCTTGATGGATCATTCTTATATTTATGCATTAACACAAGTCCATTAGTTGACATTCCTATAAACAGCTAAACAGACCACATGTAGATGAATATTGTGTTAGCAAGGCTTTCTGGTTTCCAACATGTCTCCACTGTTAGACACAACTTGATCTTGACTAATTTTCTTCTACTAGCTGATACGAAAATGTGTAATTGTCTGTTAAAATACACAAATTGTAAATGGAAATTACACTAACAGTGCTGTTAACAGCTGCCTACTGTCTCATTTGATTTTGTCTAACTACATAGACCTTTACATTTAATGCATGGAGCTACATTAGTTATGCTGCTGGACGGCAAACCTGACCAAAGTCAGAAGCTGTAAGCAACAAAATATCTGAAATGCCATGGGAGAAACCTTTAGGCTTCTATTCATGCACCTTTAATGCATCTGTAAAACTAGCAACTTCTTGCAACAGCCAAGAGTTTACTGTGTACTTGTACCATATAATGACATGACAGTCACATGGCATTTCAAAGTATATAGGCTATTAAATGTCAAGTTCTTTAGTAGTGTTGTTGAAGTCTGATACTCAATTTTCTTTCGTAGCTAAACAGCTGTCATGTTTCATGAATCCAGCAATGCACTCGCCTGGAGAGTCAGAGCTGTCTTGACAAACAAACATGTCTCCACTGTTATTACTGTGTTTCCATCCCTCCTCCAGTGCTTACTGCTCTGGTGACAGCGACACAAAGAGACATGAAGAGTGCGGCCCTGGAGTAGATAAACAAAGAATGCCATCGCATGTCACTCCTGCTTGGACTGATGCACTAGCTGGAAATTGAGGGAGTTGGAGAGATGGCTGGGAGGCACGAACACACACACACACACACACACATACACACAAAGGCATGTCTACGGTAATAGCTTTTGATTTGTCCCTGACATACCTCGGTCAAGCCATTGCCTTCAGATGTCCTGTGTTAAATACCTAGGGCAAACAAGGTTACACATTGTGATGGGCACATTCGCATTTTCAGTTGAGACCTCTACGGTCTATTAAGCTCCAGGATACAGTGAGGACAAGAGACGGGATATGCTGTGAGACAGGAAATGGAGCAAATAAGACTGACAAGGTGGCAAGTCTCTCATTGTTATTTCACAAGGGCCTCTGTGTAGGCTTGTCACTGCATAAAGCCTCAGTGAAGGACATGGAAGATCATGCTGCTGTCTGCTAATCAGAGGAGGGCACACTGTGTGTTTTGTTTGGTTTCGTGGTTCCTCACTCCTATCACATCAAGGCAAGACCCTGGAGCGTTGTTTGAGCTATGCAGGTGGGCAGCAATTCTGCTTCCCACGCTTCAATTTGACAACACAAGCACTCCAGGGCCTTCAAAATTTGCAGATACTGTCAGTATTTTACCAACAAAAACAGATGAGCAATGTGATGAATGGAAACGTGCCCGTACTCAGAGCTCAGGGTCCTTTAAAGATTACAAGCCAAGAAAGAAACTTTTCCAAGGAACGTTGCACATGACAGTTGTGTTTACCTAAACTCTAATTTCCTTGAAACAGAATTATGACAGGCCTTTCTACTAGAATGTGATCTGGAGTGTTTGTACACAGTGCTGAACAACTTGCTGGCATGTGTTGCTTTCATTTTTGAGATCCAGTTGACGTTTTGACAGATGAGTTGTGCTGTTATGCAGACTGCCTGCCAACCAAGAAGCTTACAGAAATGGAGAGATTACGCCTTCCACAATCAATTAAAGAACATTTAATGAAGATAAGCTACATCTATCCTCCTCTCTGTGCTTTGACAAGGCGCACTAATTTGAAAGAGTAGTAGTTGTCAATTCAGCTGAATGGGACAAAACAAAAAGAAATGATGTCGAATATTAGACTTTATATAGTAAATAAGATCTTAATGTTTTCTTGACACTTTGCTGTTGTTATACAAATGTCATTTGTATCTAATGTCAGAATGATAACATTTATTGATGCCATTTTATAAATTCCATAAAATGCCACATTCAACATCTTAATATTTGTACCTAAATAATGTTATATTGCTCTCAAAATGTTACCTCCGGCTTCACTCCAGGAAATATCCACGTTCCAAACACCCCTTTGTTAAGAGCAGACAAAGTAAGTGAAGAATAATACTGGATATCTTTCTCTTTTTCTTTTTTTCTCCCAGGTGCCGTGACAAGAATGAAGGACAACTGTGACAAAACCAAAGAAGTGCCAGATGTGCACTCATTGTTCAAGACATGAATAAAGTCCAAGGTAAGAAATCTGAAGAGGGTCTATGTCTGAGGGGAGGTCTTTCCTAGTCAGTCTTCCTCTAGCCACTCTCTTCCTTTCATAGCGTTTATAGTGTGTGACCTCTCAGTAAGAAGAGTGACCCGAGTCTTACTTATAGGCGTGACACCCACTGACAGACGACTAACCCTTGAAAGGTCAGGGCAGGCAAGACTGGGAACACCTGCTACTTAACAGGACTAACATTTCCCCAAGTGCTTAGAAGAACTGTGGGAGCATGGATCAAGTTATTGTGGACAGGCAGGAATGCTGCAGAGCAAAACAAAGTTGTTGACAGTGAAAAGAAGTTGAAAGCAACAGTTTGGATGGAAAACACAGAAATGGAAATTCCTTCACTGGAGATAAGACAGGAGGTTAGTCTGAGCTAGGGTCATAGGGGTTAAGTGAGCATGCCAAAGTCAGGTGTGCTTTAAATCAATCTTTACAAATAAATCAATATTTACAGTGGAAAGGTAAAAATAGGATTTAAATTATAGGATTAAATTTCTGGTTAACTATCATTCATTGCTCTATCATCTGATCTCAGCATTCAAGCTGCAGGCTTTGAAATATTCTCAAGTTTAGAGAATGGTCCCAACATTGGGTACACATAAAGCATCCTAGACACAGCTAAAACTACAACCAAACTGGATGATGTACTACACCAGTACTAATCTGTGTTCCTGTTAGTATAAAACTGATCTCAGGAATATACTTTGGGCCTAAAAGGAAAGCCACACATTCCAAGCTAACATGCCAGCTTATATCTGGCTCAGCACAGGCACAAGTTTTTAATCTTCAAAAGCCGGCTTTATAAGTGCGTAATGAGTGAGACCACAATAGAAAAACAAACCATTTATTTTCCTCCCCTGGAGAGTAAATGGAACCATATGGGGCAGTGGGGAGCCAGATTCCAACATCTGGACAGCATCGGGGAATCAAAGCCAAGTGGTGCTGTGGACCCCAGTGAACCACAGCAACCTTTGCCTGCCCTGGCAAAACTTTACTCAATGGAAAAACAGGTTGGAACCATGTTTTCAGAGTGTCTGAGTTCCCTTCTTGCCTTTTTTAGGGAAAACAGCTAATCAAAAGGGGACCATCGGCAGGGCTCCAGGCACGGTCCACAGCGCTAATCACTGGCAGCTGGGACTTCCATAAAAACAGCTGGAACAGGCCACAGCAAATTCCTGTGAAACTGTTTCTTTAGTAATGGGTGGAGGTCACAGACAGGGAAGGGATTTGTGTTGATGGGGTATGACATAGCTTTAGGTAGCTACTATGGGATGTCACCATGCAAGCCAAAACACAAATATCTGTTCACTGGTTTGTCTGATTGCAGAACACTATTGAACTTGCTTAGTGAAAACAGACTTTATATCTGGTCTTAATACACAACACGGTGATCAAATCAACTGATTAACAACACTCAGGCAAAGCTCGGTTTAATAGCCTTTAGCTAGTCTGCATTACTTTCTAGCCAACAACAAAGAAGCATTCTTATCGGACCAAACAGACTGAGGTTAAGAAGCTGCACTACCTGAGGGCTATGTGTTTTAGCTGGGGATTTAACATCTTACACTAAGCCACTCTCCTTGCGCTCATGCTCCACTCCTCCCTTGGATCACATTCAGCCACCAAAAAAATAGGAGGAAAATTGCTTTAGAGACTATAAAAACATTTTTTAAGTTTAAATAGTATGTTTGTTAACTTACAAATAATATCTTGGTTTGAAATGGTTCATTTGCAGAGTATATGATCTATGATTACTGGGCAGATGAATGCACACAAAGGACAGATTTTGTGTATGCCCTGGAGGTGCAATCATGTATTTTAATGCTCAACAAAGATAAGGCTGAGCACTGACTATACTTGTCCTCTGGGAGGCATAGCGGGTGGGGCTGCCTCCCTAATGTCCAATCACATTATGCCAGAAGGGCTGTGGCCATGCTAATTTATTCCTGAGTGGTCCTTGGGGAGAGTGTCTACTCATAAGGACCCTGTCAGCTCCTCCCCACAGTGGGCACTGCAGTCTGCAGGCAGAGGCTCCCTGGAGAGGTGGGGCCCGCAGGCATATTCTAGAGAGTAATAATGCCATTGTCAGCTGCCTGGGTACCTTGAGGGCTTAAGTTCATTGCAGATAAGGTAAAAACATCATTGTGGCATGATTTGCCATATGACATAATCTACGTTATGGTGCAGTTAAAGCTAAAAATGGAGAATGGTTACCCTGCTCTGTCCTTCCATTTCCTCTTTTACTAGTGCTGACTGTGTAATGGACCCTGCACGATCCTAGGCCCTAATCCTGGGAGATAGTTCCTCATTACAGCTGCCCTAGGAGGGAGCTGTTGGCTAGTCAACACAGAGCCAAGGAGAAAGCAGGCTGCTAGCTTCATTCAGCCAAACTAGAATAATGTCAAATGAACTGACTGCTGGGAGCCCATGAGACACCCAAGGAACCACTTTATCTTCTTCATTAAAACCAGTTTAGAGAACAAGTGGGGAGGGAAAAAATCCATTTTCCTTGAAAATCTCCAGAACAGACAGAACAAAATTAATTGCACCATTAGGTCCCCAACAGACAATCCTGGTGTGGTTTTCTTCAGAGATGCAGACTATGTGCCTACACGTTGCTCTTAAAAAGGCAATTATGGCACCATTTTCCATAAGAATAAAGTTTGATTTAATGGACGATAAGCATATTATTCCAAAAGGCCAACATTTTTTTACGATTAAGCATTGTAAGAACAGAACTTAGCTGATTACAGGTACAGTACACTTGTATAACCTCAACATAAACATGATTTAAAAAACACCCAGCTGAGAATAAAATAAAGAGATTATGCTTTGCAACCAAATGCTGCAAAGCATATATCTTTCTATCTCTTTAATGCGGATGACTTGCTCATCCACTATGTCCTGATAATTAAAAAGTGAACAGCTTTTGCTGGTCATTCATGGGAAAGGTAAAAGGTTGGTAATCTCACAGTTTAGAACATGAGGTGGTAGCTTGTGCTTTTATTCTCCCATCTCTTCTCCTTTGCATAGGATGATATTGAGAACAGTGACATATGTGGGGACTGCAGTAGGCAGCATGGCAATTAATCTGAGACCAGCAAGTATCTAGAAGGAGGGGCATCACAGAATAAAGGAGCACAACATATCTTGGTCAAGAAAACCTTTGCTACAAAATTACATTGATTGATGGACCTCTTTGATTGGAGCTTACTATCTTGGTGCCTCACCACTAAAAAAATCTTTCGCTTCTTATTGTCTTCCTCAATTGTCAACTCCCCCCCACCAGGTCCCACTGCTATAAGCCATGTGCACCCCTGACAAGAATCCCAGCTTGTGATCTGAGGGAGACTGAATCATAGTGAAAGATTAAGGAGATGTAGGGAGGGGGTGTCTGTATGCATGAGGGGGTGAGGCCTGCTAGGCACAATAGCAGCAAGGGCTCCCCAGGCCATTAGCACAGGTCCTCCGGACACGGTGGGATTGTAGGCCCCTGCAGAGGAGAGCTCAGCTGGAGCTTCACATCTCACTGCCTCACAGCCAAGAACCCCCCCATTAGACTAGATGAGGTTCCTATCGGCAAGTAGTGCGCGCACACACACACACACACACAAACACACAAATTCAAGTTTAAGTGTATGTGTGAGCTACACAGAGTAATGTCTTTGCCAGGAGTCATGGGGTGGCTGCAGACTCACTTCAGTATCTGGGGTTGTTGTGGTTGTTTTGTCAACAGTTTCGCTTTCTTTGAGAGCATTGTTTGTGATTTATAGCCAGCAGCAAAACAGAAATATAAAAGTTGTATTGATTTTTTTACTGTCTATGTGCGTCATAACTTTTGCCTAGTCCCTCACAAAATGTGAAAATTAATACAAACTGTAAAGTGACTTCGATTTGAACCCTACTGTCGCTTGTTACTGCTTGCTTTTTTCATAAGCAACCCCACTGGCAGCCAAACTAAAAAAGCATTTGGAGAATCATAAAAGATTCTACTGAAATGGGTTTTGACCACAGACTTTTCCTCTGTATAAGCCAGACTGAGAGGAATACAACAATTATGAAAATGCTGCATAGGCCTCTGTTTTTGTTTAGAAAGGTAGTTTCACTAGACAGCACTTCTTCAGGAAGAAAATGGCCCCAGTTCTCCTCCCTTTTCTTGTCTGTCTCCTTCCCTCCCTTGCTCTCTTCCTCTTAAGCCCTCTCTGAATCCCTCCCACGGCCTGACGCTCTCCTTTAATGAGTAGCTGGAAATGACAGCTTTAATCACCGCCTGTGGCCACGGCGAAGGGCCCGTTAATGATAGAAAAGAACAGAGGGCCATTTGCATCAATCAGTCCTAAATCACTTTTTATGATAATGCAGTAGAGAGGGAGGAGAGGCTACCCAGATGACTCCTGCATGATGATGATGATGAGGCTCTTCTCTCCCTGCCTTTGTACCCATGGAGGTTTCTTAAAGGGCCATAACAAGATGTCTACATGCTACCACTTCAGTGTCCACTTGCATGGTTGTCCAACCCTTTCTTCTATAAATTGTCTTCCTATGCAACTAAACTGCAAACCTGATGTAGGAAATATTTATAGGAAACATAATCATAATGACTAGTTGATTATGTTCTGATGGATATTTTTTTAATGAATGAGGTGCTACATTTAGTAATGCAAAATAAGCTGCAAAGAGATGGTTGAGCAGCCTGGAGACCATACAGGACAGGAGTGTCAACCCGCAGACCCCAATTCCATTCCTTAACCAAGTAGTGTAAAGACAACCATAACAAAGTTAGAGTCAGTCAAACTGGATGTTGTAGGCTACTGCAGGGTCAGATATTGTGGAGGAAGAATAAACAGTGCTGTAAAAAAGGATTTTCCACTTTACTTATTTACACAAAGATAATCAAAGCAAATACAAAACACAGTTTTTAAATAATGATTTTTTTAGGGGAAAAAAAGCTTGTCTGGCATGTATAGAAGTAATTGCCACCCTCTTGCTAAATCACGGATAAACTGTGATTAACCACATTTTTCGGAAAGCTGGGTTCAATTTCACTTGCCACACCCAGGCCTGGTTACTGCCAGACCTGTGGAATCAAGAAACATTTTAATAGAAACTGTCTGACAAAGTGAAGCACGCTAAAAGAGTTTAGCCATTAAACCAAATGAATCAAATCAATTAGTCAAACTTCAAGAATGTTTAATAGACATAAAGGAGTGGATGTCCCGCAATTTTTTACTTCTTAATTAAGACAGGTAGAGGTTATTCTATTTGGGCCCAAAAACCTCAGATATACAATGTCTAATCATATACTTACTTTAGATGACATAACACTGGCGTCTAGCACTACTGTGAGGAATCCTGGAGTTATCTTTGACCAGGATATCTCCTTTAACTCATATATAAAAGAAATCTCTAGAACTGCCTTCTTCCACCTGAGGAATATCTCTAAAATTATAAGCATCCTGTCTCAAAGTGGTGCTAAAAAATTAGTCCATGCATTTGTTACTTCTAGACTGGACTACTGTAATTCTCTACTAATAGGATGTCCTAGTAACTCATTAAAAAGCCTCCAGCTGATTTAAAATGCTGCAGCCAGAGTTCTGACTGGAATTAGTAAAAGAGATCATATTTCTCCTACATTAGCTTCCCTCCATTGGCTCCCTGTAAAATCCAGGATAGAATTTAAAATCCTTCTTCTCACCTATAAAGCACTTAATCATAAAGCCCCTTTATATCTTATAGACCTCATAGTACCATATCATCCCAACAGAACACTTCGCTCTCAGAGTGCAGGTCTACTTGTGGTTCCCAAAGTTTCCAAATGTAGAATAGGAGGCAGAGCCTTTAGCTTTCAAGCTCCTCTCCTGTGAAACCAGCTCCCAGTTCATGTTCGGGAAGCAGACACTGTCTCTACTTTTAAGACTAGACTTAAAACTTTCCTGTTAGATAAAGCTTTTAGTTAGAGCTGGCTCAGGTGACTCTGAGCCCTGAAGCTGTGTATTCTG
>OMLM01020826.1:23585-62392 GCA_900302695.1 Helostoma temminkii | reverse complement strand
GGAGGGAGGAGGGCACCACTCTTCCCTGTGGCCTAACAGAGAAAGGCAAGGCCGGGGTAAACTTTGGCAGCGTTTAAGTTCCCAGCTCATTAAAAAGCCTGGCTCAGTGGCCACCTCCAGGGAGCACTGGAGCATTGGCTAATGAGGTACTTGTTTAATTTTCTTTCAAAAGGCTGGACATCTGTGACAACCCCCCTCAAACCCCACACTCCCTCCCATTTCTCCCCCCAGCCTTCAACCCCCATGCCTAGTCTTTTTTCTTCAAACCCCACACAAAGCCCATCTATCAATAGGCCACAGGGCTCTCTCTGGTTTGATGAAGTGTCTCTCATTGAATAAGGCAGATAATACATTTGGAAGAGTGCAGAACAATCGCCATTAACTCTGATCTCTCCCTCTGAACAGTCAAAGCCCATCATGGAAATTCAATAGTGGTCAAACTAAATGGATAAATGTTCACAGTCCACCGTAACATTCTAATTGATTTCCCTTCATGAGATAATCCACTCTCCTCAATAGTGGTCCTTGCCACTCCCTTTCACCCCAGTCACCCCTCTGTGCAAGATATCTCAGGGCTGAAGGGGAAAAAAAGGAAAAAGCTGAATAGCTAGTATGTACAGTGCTTTGCCACCTTCCTGATTTTTTTTGTACATTTGTCATACTTAAATATTCAGATCATCAAACAAATTTTAGTATTATACAAAGATTACCCAAAATGTTGTTTTTAAATGATGATTTCATTTTTTAGGGGAAAACCTGCCTGGCTCTATGTGAAAAAGTAACTGCTTAGCTAAATAATGAAAGAACATTGATTAATCACATTTTTTTGGAAAGTAGAGCACAATTTCACTTGCCACACCCAGGCCTGATTACTGCCAGACCTAGTGAATCAAGAAATCACTTAAATAGAAACCATCAGACAAAGTAAGGCACACTAAAATATCTAAACGAGCATCTGAACTTAAGGTCAAAGTTTATGATTCAACAATAAAAGAAGAGTGGCATCCATAGGAGAGTTCCCAGGTGAAAGCCAATAAGGCAAATATTGTGTGGACTGATTAGACAATAGTTGAACTTTTTAGAAGGTGTGCATCTCATTACACCGGTCATAAAATAGATACAACATTTAAAGAACATTATATAAGCAATCAAATATGGTGATGGTAGTGTGATGGTCTGGGTCTGCTCTGCAGCTTCAGGACGATGCTGTAGTATGACCTTAAACAAGCCGTTAAATGCTCAAAAACCCTCCAGTGTGGCTCAATTAAAACAATTCTGCTAAGAAGAGAGGGTTAAAATTCCTCCACAGCAATGTGAAAGATTCAATGGCAGCTACCACAAATGCTTGATTGCAGTTGTTGCCTCCAAGGCTGGCACAACCAGGTATTATGTTTAGAGGACAATTAGTTTTTCACGTATGGCCAGGTGGGTTTGGATAGCTTTTTATCCCTTAATAAATAAAACATTTAAAAACTGCATTTTGTATTTATTTGGGTTATCTTTGTATAATAATTAAATTTGTTTGATTATCTGAATTATTTCAGTGTGAAAAATATAAAAATATATATTAAAAAAAAAAACTTTTTCACAGCACTGTATTCTAATATCAATTCGAAGAGTGGGAGGTTCATCTTCACATTTTGATGTAGTGGAGAGGCCTGAGTCTATTTCCTCGACCTGCCAACCTCTGCCACACTGACCTTTATGTGAAACTCAGGCTCCATATCCAGACCCGATAACACCTCAAGAGACATTAAAAGAAACCATGCTCCCTATCGTTCTCTGTAATTGGAATTCAAAGCAGCTAGTGCCGTGTCTCTCTTCATTGGTCACTTCCACTTATTTCATAATGTGTCTCGATTCTTTCATTATGAGAGCTGTCTGACTCATATTTGCACCTTGATGCCCTCCTAATGTCTAGGAACATGGGCAGAATACAAATGTGCTCTTTCTGCTGCCTATATTTCCTCCTTGTCCTTCCATGCAATCTTTAGCCGACAACTTATCTTAAAGGATGAACCAGTCACAAGGGGAAGTGAAAAACACAGAGGAGGAGGATGAAGCGGGCATGTTAGAAACACATTGGGAGCCAGTTAAAAGGCATCATAAAAACATTTGTCAATTTGCACAATGTAAACAGGCTGTAACAATGTGTCTAGGGGTCAGCGGGTCAAACCCATGGATCATGCATCAGCTGGCACGTGGTTATTGTTCCACTCAGTCTGTCAAATCAGGGGCACAGAGTGTGAGCATGAGTGTGTGTGACAGAGGGAAGGAAAGAGGCGTAAAGGCCTTAGGGGTGATCATAACTAAAACACTGTGCTATTATTAGAATGACACTAGAAAGCACCATCTGGGTTGTTTAATGAGCCTTTACCATGGTGCTAAAAAGAGCCTCAAGTTAATTCCCTAAAACAATATGCTTATAAAAGAATAGAGCAGGTTGTAAACCAAATGCAATGAGCATTAATAAAGCACAAAGTCCATTTCTAAAACTCACAATGTAGCAGTTAACAAGCAGTACTGCTATGAAAATTTGATTTTGACTGTTAAGGTCTTTTGTGAGTTAGACTGACCTCCGTTTTTTTATTTTTGATACATCTGCTGCTGCTGAAATCTTTTAGCACACGTTAGAAACACACTGTTTCGATACTGAATGTTTTGTAAATTTTAAAGCTAATTAGACAAATAGGTCATGCATGTTGGCAAAACTGGCTGAATGTAAGGAGGAAAATGAAGTAGCATTAACAAATTAGCATTAAAAGATTTATTCAAACCAGGAATTATTTATTTTAACATAATTAAGACTTGAATACTGTAAAATATTGTATGCATGCTTCTTTTTTTTTATCATGTCATAGCAACAATCAGAAATTAGCAATTAGGAACTAATTACAAAATCGAACATCACTTGCAGCTAGCTGTGCCTGCTTGAATACTTCCCACGCTAACAAAACATGCCATTCTTTTGCTGCTGTTTGACTCCCTAGCTAGTGGTTACTAATGTGGTACAGACCAAATGCTACAGAGGTCTTGACAGTGGGGGTGTCGTAAATGTCTACTGGACTTGCTCACAGTGACCCTTGGCTTTGGGTTTCATCATGTAGGCCGACTGACCATGCGGCCTTGCCTGTGGCAGTGTGCAGTAGCCTGGTGAATATGCTGCCCATGGAGGCGGAGGTCAGCACTGGGGTGATGGTGTAAGGGCAAAGGTGCAGGGTGATGTTATCCATCTCCCTTGGACAGCCTACGGGCTTTCTATCAAGTGGGCTGGCTCTTATGGATCAGACTGTAGGGGAATGTGATTCATCCAAGGCTGCACCACACATTGTACATATAAACTGAATACTGTGAATCAGCTTGTCCTAAAAAACCACTACACTGCTTTAGAATGGTGTTGTGCCTTTTCATAACACCCCTGAGAGACAAGAAGTTACGCAGTGTGTGGACAAGGTTAGTATGAGTATCAGAAAACATTACAGGTTTTAAATAAATCCCCACTTTAACCCACTCCAACAAAATCTTGAGTGACTGATCGATGTATGCTCGCCTACACATTGCTACACTTGTCAAACAGTAAGTATACTCAAAGTAACTTGGAAAAAGGAAAAACACGTGTCTGCCATGTCTCTGGCTATATCTGATGGAGATGTCAGTACGCATACTGTGTGGAGAAAGTATAACACCATCAGTCAAGTTAACAAAAGGTCAGTGGCTCCCAGACCGCAGCGTACAGCCCAAAGTATATCCCTGTCTGAGCAAAGGATGTAGCCCACTACCACTGCTTGATCAGGGAGCATTGCCTTCAGCTAGACCTGCTGCCCAGAGCTAACCATGGAGGTGGAAGGGTAGAGTGTTTTTTATTTTCTGGAGGCTTGAGGGGTGGTAAAATTGGTTCCTGGAAAACTGCCAACCCTTGGACTGACTCAACCAGGACCTAGGTGGAGGCCTTGAGACAGACTACTTCTCATGCTTCAGATCTACCAAGGTGTGAGGTGAAGACTTGCCACATTGGTGTACAGTGTTTTGATGCATCCTTTTTCTAAAACTCCTCATGTAGACAATCATGCATGACACAGCCTGAGGCACAGGAGCATGTGGGTCTAACACTTGTTCATAAGCCCATGGAATCCATGTCTGTGTTTGAGCAGACTTTATTGTATAAGACAAGACAGGAAGATTGAAAAGAAAAAAAAAGATTCTGCACAAAAACAAAACACAGCCCAAAACAAAGCTAACCGCTTGTGCAGAGATGCATTAAAAATGCATCACAGTAATGTTGTGGCAGAAAAGTTGGCAAGGTAAGGCTGAGTTTCAGAAAATATGTCCTCAATTATGTCCAACTGAAACCAATAATCAAAACCCTCATACACGTCATTTCATATTTGTCTTTTTTTATACTGAGTGACAGGCAGAACAATCAAATTAAGTTCCTCTCAGCAAACCCACACGTGTAATTATGCAGTAAGTAGGAGCAAATCAACACATGCAGTGCAGTCATACAGTAATACTGACACACAGTAGTTTGAAGAGAGCCTGAATAGAACTTAACGAACTCTGAAAGGAGCAGTTGTCTTTCCTCTGTCAGCTTCAATTAGTAATTTATGAAACAAGTGTCTGTTCATGAATAAGAAGAATAATTAAAAACCTATCAAAAACCTTTCAAAATCTATAATATAAAAGGAACAGTCTTGCTTTCTATTATGACTTGAGAGTGACATTTCCTTTTTAAAGACCCTTTGAATCTAATTTTGTCATATCATTTGAATTCTTATGTTTCAGGTTTGTATTTATGGTTTTGTAGTGTGGTGATAATAATGAACATGAAAAATGTTAAAATGGTTTAGTCTGAGAGGATTCTGATAAGAACAGAGACCAGAGTGGTAAAGGCAGCAACCCAAATATGTACAACATTAATACTTCAAACACTGTAGTCCTGCACTCAAAAACCTGACAGCGGCTGATGGATCTTAGGCTGTGGACCTTCGACATCCACACTGGTCAGCCCCATCCTAAAGCAAATTAACTGATGGGGTAAGATGACAGTAGGTGATCATGAGTTGACTATGAGTGAATATACTGTTCAATGCCCATACATACTATTGCATATACTGTAGTAAGAACTGGTGGGACCTGTACTATATACAAATGTGTTTTTAGAGATGGCCACAATGAAACATTAATTGTTAAAACGTGGTTATTAAAAGTTTCTGCCCTTAAACATCAATTATCTTTAATTCATTAATCCCAGTAAATTCCTACTCATCTTTTGAATGCCAATTTGGATCTGGTATCAAAGTCTACTAGGTAACCTGTAAATGTATATGCCTATGTTTGCAGGACAGGGCCGATCTGTAGTGTCGGTTTCAAGATTCTAGATTCAAAAAACTTTATTAATCCCAGAGGGACATTGCTTAATTGTTTGGGGGCGACTTTGCTTCTTCTTCAAACTCATAAAAAACAAGGACTTACTGAAATTCATAAAATAAATAGCCAATGATTGCATGTCAATCAAGACCCATCTTCTTAAACTGAGGTGAAGGTCACTACTTTTGACACAACAGCCGGGAATGTGTATGTGACAGACTGGGATGGTTTCAGCAGATAGTCAGCAGGATCATTTGCCATCTGTACAAAGATGCATTGTTTAGCCTTGCTGTTCCTGCTGTTAACGTAGCCACTAATTATAATGACACAGGAATCTTAAATGTTATTTAACTGACAGTGAAACTGTTATGTCTGCTGCTGTGACATAGATCATCTAAACATATGTTGATATGCAACTGCCTTTTCATATACATACAGTATGATTTTTGAATCTCGTAGGTATGATTACACTATTAGTAGGACTGAATCTGGAGACATAATAGGGAACATGGACCTATGTAAAATTTTCTTTATAGTTGGCATTTATAACCTTCTTACATACATCAAAAGGTAGCCACAGTGACAGGCGTGGGTAGTCATGTTATGAATCAAGCGGCGGGTGCAATCATTACAAAATTCCCATGGCAGATGTGGTTGTGTGCACGTCTTTGATTAACTTCATTAATATACATGCCTCGCTCTGATACACAGGCAGTGGCATATGGTAAAAAGCAGGAACAGGAAAGAAGTGATTTGCTGTTTGCTCTGGAAAACAAACAAGCCAACAGGTCCTAGCAGATGGCGCTGTGCGCGATGCTGGTGGGAGGCAATGTGCTGCATCGGCGTTGCTGCCTAGCAGGAGCTCTCCTGTGGATGAAGAGAAGACTGACTATCGCCCTCGGCCTGCTGCACGGTAAACAAATAAAGCGTCCTTCTGCCTTCCTGTGTGTTGAGCTTTTTATCCTGCGTTGATCTTACCTCCTGATTTCAAAGCACAAAAAGAGAGCTTGTTTTTGGCAAGTTAAATTGCTCTAGGCTCAATGCTCTTCAGAAAGCAGCTTAAAGAAGAAATGTGTTTAATAATGACTTGTTTGTGTGCAGCTATTTCCCTCTTTACTCACTTCATCTTCCCTCAGCATGCCTGAGAGCACACTTCCCACTTTATTCCAATTTAAAGAGGAAACTCATTTACACTGATTTACAAAGACGTTGGTTATACACCAGCAAGTCATCACAGTTCTTGATCTTGCACCTTTGCTTTTAATACTACATGTTGCACACACCAAACTTCCAAAACTACAAATACACAAAAATATAGTAGTAACAAGAGTAAGTAAGCATAAGTAACAAGAACAAGTATGCTTAAGATTAAATGTATATTGAACTAAGGTATGGTGTATTTTCCATCAGGTTACATCCACTCAACCAGTTAGCTGAGGACAAGAAAGAAAGAGAAATCTTCTGTAGATGAATTCCTTTATATTGTGTAAAACCGACCAAAGTAGTTTCATCTATGATGCTCACCCCATGATCACTGGCCACAGCATCAGGGATAATATTCTCCATATTAATTCAGCAAAACACTAATAGACATGTTTCCTTGTGGAAGAATTCTTTCAGAGATCCATGACTTTACTCTCTACCAAGTGATTGATTTAGCAGCTCAACAATCAGTTACTACAGGTTTTCTGTGGTGCTCCTAAAGCATTTAATGACTAACAATAGTTCATGTCAATAAATCTTCTACAGGCAAACAAACGTGTATGGTTGTTTGTCTATATGTGGCCCTGCGATACACTGGCGACCTGTCCAGGGTGTACCCCGCCTCTCGCCCCATGACAGCTGGGATAGGCTCCAGCACACCCATGACCCCTACAGGAACTAAGCGGTATAGAAAATGGATGGTTGGATGTTTCATTAGCCTAACTGCAGAACTTCTATGATATGATGATATGATTCTATGATGATTCTATTAAAAGATTAAAATCCTGGAATTTGGTTGCATATATTTCTGTGTGGGGTTGGCATGTTTGCGTGGGTTCTCTCCGGGCACTCCAGCTTCCTCCCACAGTTTAAAGACATGCAGTCAGGTTAATTGGAGACTATAAGTGACAGTGTGAATGGTTGTGTTTGTTTATATGTGACCCTGTGATGGACTGGCGACCTGTCCAGTGTGTACCCTGCCTCTCGCCCCTATGACAGCTAGGACAGGCTCCAGCACGCCCGGGACCCCTACGGGGACTAAGTCATTCAGTAAATGGATGGATATACGGACAATCAAGTGGACAGATGATAATCCTAATATGAGCACATTGTTCCTCAATACCACTGTTAAAGGCAACAAACAGCCAACAGGACAGAAGATGACTGGCAGTAATGTACAGATAAAGAGAAATATGCCACACAAATATGCCATAAACTATTTAAATTTTTAAAGAAAGTAAATTAAAAGCCAAATAATCCTAAAAAATTGGGTAAAAGTGAAACAACGAATGGCACTACACAGTATACACAGTAATCCATAATACCGTCACTAATTTTTAATAAGTTACCTGTGTGTTTGAGCACATGGATGTTGCAACAATGAGGTTAAACTGCTGCCTTTTAGACTGAATTTAATGATGAACATCATGTTTGCAGAGCAGCTGTGCAATACAATTCATCAATATATGCTTATATGGTAAGTTAACTGAAAGAGGCAAAAACTGAATCATGTAATACTGTTAATACTGCAGAGAGCATCATGCTAGCAGATGTTTTCTCAAAAGTTTGAGTTAATGATGGACTCAAGCATGCATGAAATAAGGTTTCACCTCACCAAATAAAGTGAGGTGATCTCTAATTTAATTTCTAACTCATGCTAATGAACATACCTTTATATGTAAATAGTACCATCTATATTAAGTGACATAGATAAATTCACCCATTTATTTTATCACTATCTTCTCCAGTACTGATCATATATAAAACACATAGGATAGATGGGTATAGTGTTATCCCCTCTGCAATCAGCAGATACAGTCCATGTATAAATCACATGGAAATGCAATACTATAATAGCTGTGATAGTAGAGTGTGTTGTTTTGTTTGGGACTGTCACCAAATCTAATGAACTATAACCAGACAATAAAATTTCTCATTGTCCAATTGATGGCCTGCTCATGTGATTAAATAGCTTTATATACACAGCCTATCTTAAACAACAAATAATAATAAAACACACATACATTTTATTTTCGCATTTTTATATAAAGAACTCAATTTCAAGACCCTAACCTTGAGCCCCATTCACTGGATGCAGTTGGTTATCTACCATCACACTTTTTTTTGCTTTTAACTGCATTCATTTAACAGCCTGTAAGTGTTTTTGTTTTCTGCACCGTGAGGTGGAATTCATGCATAAGAAAAAGCTTTCAAAGGCTTTTGTGTTTCCTGTATGTTCTATTTCCAAGGCTGTGATTTGCTCTTATCTAGAACCTTGATAGTTGTAATTTTATCATTTGCACTTAAGACTGACTATCATCACCTTGCAGTATATATCAATTAACATACACCATTTGCTAATGTTAATGATTAAGAAAGTTGCAGGCGCTGATTAAAATATTCCCCTTGATTAGTGAACGATAAACAATTTAGTGCGGACCATTGCTGATAAATGTGTCACTGCAATCAGTGTTTGACAGCAGAGGGGTAAGAGGCATAGAGAAAAAAAACAGGGGGGGGAGAAAAATAGGCAGGAGCCACAAAACTGAAGGTTTGGAGTCCATTAATTAGGCAGCAGTTTTCCTTTCTAACCATTTTCCCAAAAGAAAAGAAGTCTGACTACTTAATTGGAGGAATCAAATTTAGTCAAGCGCCCCGTCGGCTCAAACCTACATCATTAAAGTTGCCAGCTAACAAACATCAAACACGAGGCAGCATTAATGAAGCAGATGTATTAATTTCCCATTTATGAGCAGCTAAGCAACTCACTGCCTCCCCCTTCGCTCCCTTTCTCCCTCTCTTTTTCTGACAGCACTATTAATGATCTTTAATGCCCCACAGGCAGTAATAGGCCCCACTGGGAGAGCTGAAACACTGCGATTTGTATTGAGGATTTAGACATAACAGGGGAAAAAGCAAAAGAGTGAAATCTTGGGGACAGCTCCGAGGCGCTTGATCAGGCCCAGGCCTCACAGGAGCGGCTGCCACTCCAGAATAATAAATGACAGCCTCACGATTAAATCAAACCTTCAGCTCAAAAGGGCCAGAGTGGCTGATTGTCACTAACAATCAAGCTGCTTTTTTAAACACCTCTGGGAAAAGAAATCAAAAGCAGACAGCATGGAGAAAAAGCTTCAACTGCAGTCTGGCTCTCAACACCTGACAGTTAAAGCACATTGGGAGAGACAGACCACAGCCAAGTCCAGGGAATGAAGACCTGTCACTGGCAAATCTCAGACCATATTCATTACGCCACTACCCACAATGCACCAGGCCGCACAACGCCCATGATACAATATTACTGATAGTAATATAGTAATATCCAAAAAGTAAGAGAAAAGATTTTACAATCTAAGTGTCTCCTTTTTTTTAGGATTTAGGCAACACAACACTACAACCTGTGTTAGATTCTCATCTTTTCACAAATACAACAGAAATTACAGCAAATGAAATGATAATGAAAGAATAAAATATGGCCATCCAAAAAAAAATACAGATGCTAGACATACAGTAAGCAAGTTCTTTGTTGGCGTTGTCCCTAATGCTACATGTGCAGGTCTAATTATCTGGAGCGAAGGATAACCCAGATAAATAAGCTTTCACCGACATTAACCTACAAATTAGATATGCTACGCTTTCCAGACCTGCAGCTTTCAGAGGCTCACCCCCAAAGCCGTTTGTTTGTTTCTTCATTAAGCTCATTTACAGGTCTCTGGAGACTGATCTGGATGCTGTCTTGTTGCAAGTATTTGTTTGTGAGGGAGACAAAATGCTAAGCTGATGAATTTAGCCTACATATACTCAGCTGTGTCTATAGTATGGAGTTCAGTATGTAAAGCAGCGTTCAAACCCACACAGAATCATGTTTATATTGGAGGATTCTGTAGTACATGCTTTACATCCAAGCACATGTTCAGAGCCCATGCAGGAAGTAGAGTGATAATGATTAGGTAGCAAAAAAGGATATGAGGATGAGGCAGTTTTCCTGTTAGAAGGGCGCCTATGTGAGTCCCACACTCACATCATACTGTATATCAGTGATAAAACCTGGGCAGAAAAACTGGCTGTTGTTAATTAAATTTACCAACTAACGATACTCTAAAATTACTCTAAAAAGTTAATTCTATAGACGAAGAGAGGGCACCTGAAAGGCAGGTTTCCATAAAACCTTACCACACGGAAAAACACTTGTGATGCCAAAATACTGACATCCACATAGGTGCTTCAGGGTCTGTCTTTCTTTCCTCTCACACTCTCTTCAGACAGCAGCATCATCATTTCCTCCCTGCTTCACTGTGGCAGGCAGCAGTGGGGTTAAGCTGCCAGCGATGCGATGATAGTGAGAGGGAGACTGCAGCTGGGGGCTGCAGATAGCACATTCTGTCAAATGGCGTCAGGCTACCTGCATAATGAAGTGAAGAGAATGGCAGTGGGAGAGGAAAAATAGGAAAACGGGGATGTTTCATTTGTTATTGCTGAAACTGATATGGCTCCACAGCAGTGTGAAAAGCAGCGGGAGCCTTAGCTTACAGGCAGGAGGAGATAAAACATTAAGTTGTGGCAGTGTTAATTATCTTATTATTAACACACACCACTTCTTCCCTCTCTGTGACGTTATATGTATCTGTATAGTCTTTTAAAATATTTTAACAGAAGTGTATTACAAAGCATCAGTTAAAGTTAAACCTATCGATCAAGTTTAAACCACATTTGACAGCTGCTCATTTTCAGCCTCGAGGACACGAGGGCTGATGGCACTGAATCACATTACTGTTGCTTTAGGCTGTTTATGTCGAGCTGTGGTATTTGTCATCATTGGACTCTCCTTGATCAATGCCTTCTTTATCATGATATGATTCTAAAGTGACTTCTAACCACACACAAACACACCCACACAAATGCCTGCGCACACACTTATATTTCTCCACTCAACACCCAATGATTTCATTAGTTTCATATTAGGATTGATGGGGCTCTTCTGTGGGATATAAATCAATTTGAGAACTTTTCTAAACCTCAGACTCCACCTGCAATGGAGCCATCAAGCAGGAGTGGCTGAGGGGCAAGAGGCTGGAACAGCCACATCATTGGTTTGCTTTTGCTGGGGGCACAGAGGCACACATCATTTTGCCTTCAGGGTTTATGATCGAAAGACTCCCCCCAACTATGCTCCAACTATCTACCCAAGAAAGCCCCCCCAACCATTCTCCTCTTCCACAACCACCTTTCATTCCCAGTGCCTTCCATCCATCCATCCATACCACCATGATTTACAACTAGTACTCATGCGCATCCTGGGAATTGATTTCCAGGGAACTGTGCCTTGTGCCATCTTTTCTGTGGGGGCCATAACGATCAGGCTGTGGATCATTAGTCTGGACCACTGTTTTCCACTGCTCTGCTGGCTGGGTGCCATACATCTCCCCCCTCCTCCCAAGTCACAGGCGCTGTTAAATTGCCTGTCCCACTGCCTCCTGCCCCCACCTCCCCAGCCCCAGTCACACCTCATGATCCTCATCTGTCCTCTTTTGCACTGCAGCAATTTATTGAAAAGCAAGCTGTCCTGGAGCCAAAACCTGTGGTGAGTGTTTATAGGCCATTGAGGACTTAGAAAACCCCCTTATGTGTCTCCCATCCCAACACACTGACCTTTACCTCAGCAGACAGACAGGTGACACATCCTTCATGTTATTTGTGAAAGAAGTCACCAGTGGATAAACATGGTGTCTTATCACCACATATTTGTGACAACCACTGAGGTTGAGGAACCACTGACTGAGGTAATATGAATAAGAAAAAGAAGTCAGTTTGTCATCAAGAGGGCATGAGCTGAGCAGTAGAGCTCATAGGTCACAGTGTCTCATTATGCCCCCCGAGGAACAATATGTTCTGATTTGTTGCATGTGCTTCTTGACAATGTGCCAAAATTGAAGGCCTGATTGAGCTTCCAGGAGTATTTCGAAAGACCAAAGCCAGTATTTTTCTTTGAGTGCACAGCAAGCTGCCATTTTCTCCTCTTTTCCCTCACTCTGCAATCTTAAAATTGACAGAACAATAGAATAACACTTAGATTTAACTCTAAGTGCTAATCACACTCGTTCAGGCTCAGGGCCACAGTCTGCCACATTCACACTGAGCACATCCATTGTTTCTTAAAAGACAGATCTGTATTGGCTACACAACAGGGTCCTGGTATTAATAAATGTTTCCGTGCCTTGAAGTTGAAATCATCGTTACTCATGTCTTAAGAAATTACAGCTCAAAGACAAATCATATCCAGCTGCCGGTGGTTTCGACCTCTATTCAACAGATCAGCTTTCGAAAACTCACCCACGTTTCACAGCTGCTAGAATAATGGCGTTTACATCTGGGAAATGAATAGAAAACTGGTCAAACAACTGTTTTGCTGCATTAAGAGGCCGAGCTAAAACAAACAGCAGCACAAACCAACAGCCTCAGCTGCCTCTAATGGATCTACACTGTGTTCTGGCATTGACAGTGGAAGCTTCTCGAACTAGAGCCTGGGCCTGGCAGCACGCACTGGCAGCGATGATTTACAACAGCATTTAAGTGAATCTAATAAGCAGAGTGAATGCTTCCCGTCGATTTGGCATAGCCCGTGCCTGGGCCCTAATCATTCAAATATTTTGGCAAAAGGCAATGCCCTGCTCCTCTCCAAAAGAGAATAATGAGACACGGAGCTCTTAATCACAGCAGATCAGTTCAAATAAATGAAAAGAGAATCAAAAGCATTCTTTGCCGAGGCAGCCCCTCTCTCGGTCCAAATGAGCTGACAGAGGGCCAGATCTGCGAGATAGAGATTTACCCAGGAGATACAGCAGATTTTCCATTACTCGTGAAGCACTGTCTCACTCTGGCCGAATAGAAAGTAGTTCTGGAAGAAACAAGGGAGCGCTTTTGTGCCATTTTCTTGAACTTGGATGTTCAAAGTAATTATATACAGTCAGCACACATATACAGGCATACAAACACAAATATTCTGACCAGCCCAAGAAAATGATGCCCTGCAATCTTCACAGCTTTTTAATCAAGTACTCCTCCATGCTTGTTCTCTTATCACACCTCAGATGCTTTCTGGAATCCCACGCAGAGCAATGCGGTAGCGCTGACACCTCATCCAAACTCAATAATTCACCATGCTTCCACTTGCCAATTCTTCTCTCTGCCAATCTGAAACCCTTCCTCACACACTGCTTGCTGAGACAGTGCTCTAACAAACGATGCTGTCAGTTAACAAGATGGAAAAACATTCTGTTAATTTTTTCTCCCCTCCCTCCCCTCCTCAGTGAGGAGTCTTGATGTGCAGAGATGAGGGCTGGATCACAGCTTGCCTGAGGGAAGCCTGACACAAGACAGACTGCCGCTGACATGATGAGCCTAGAGACTGCTGGCAAATTCTTGTGATGTCACTTCCCGCTCTCGACAGCTCTGACACCCTGGCGTGGGGTACTGGGAAGACGAGGAATAGAAGGAGCTGCTGGCGCGCTGGTGGAGATGGTGGTTGGGAAGGGGTGGGTGGGGGCTTGATGAGAAGAACACTGGTGCGTTGACTGCGCGCCTCTTCTGTTTTCTTTAATGTTCCCACTTTTATCAGCAGTTGGAGCTGTCAGCACTAATCATGCTTGTAGTGAAGAGCTGCAGAGACGATAAGCCCGGCCTGTCAGCGTTGCATCCACCGCCCCAGACATATGCTGCTGCTCTCTGTGTCTTACTTTATGCATGATGGCATTCTCCCCAGAGAGAAAGCGGTGGATCATCCTCACCGGGAAGATACAGGGGATAATATCATGCACAATTCGTATTGCTGTATAATAAGATACATAGGTTACATCTAAACTTGGTACAGATGAACTACTATAAACATGAAGTTAAGATTACATAAAACATAAATAATAAAGACATTTAAAATTTAAAAACATTCCGTAAAGAAAGACAAAGCTAAAAAGGAAGACAACATCAAAAAACTGTGATGTTGTAGTCAAGGATTTTTGTCCTCTGGCAGCATGAGATGAAGAGACTGATGTGCCACCAATAGACGTCACATCAGTCAACAGAGAGGATGACACGTGGCCTTGTGTCAAAGCTGGTGCAGACTTTTTTACAGCTAAAAGGCATGCTCATTACTGAGATGAATAGTAATTACACACAGAAAACATGGGACACTGTGGTTGCATCATATGCATGACAGGTGGCGTACGACATATAAATAATAGAATGCGTGGCAGTCAAAAGTCGCCAGGCATTCAGTTACCAATTATCCTTCTCTTGTGAGCATTAAAGCACTGTGCATTGTTTACCGTTAACAGACATAATTGAATAATAATGCCCTGGTCCCACCTGTTCTCTGTGTAGGGGAGATAGTTCTTTGGTTGGAATAAATGAGCTGCTCTCTCCCTCCTTCTCCCTCTCTGACAATGGGGCTGAGAGGCCTTCCCTCGCAATGGCCATTAAAATAATGTGGCCTAACCTGAGCAAGGGTTAACCAGCTAATGTCCTCAGTACTGCTCCTCTGTGGACATGAATAATGCAGATCAGGTTGCTAAACAAGCACACAAATGAATCTATAAATCACCCAGGTCAGGGCAATCTTATTAGCCCCCCCACACCCAACCTCCTTGTCATCTCTCTGTCTGATTTGTCCCTGTCAGATTCATGCTGAGAGAGCTTCTTTGTATAAACATGTAGTTAAATGTCCTGTTGGTTTAATAGGTAGAATGTGGACGAACCACACAGAGAAGGATCCATGCAAAATGTAAGGCATTATACAGTAGCTTATCTGTTCTATTTTCAAACACAAAACACTGTTAAATATTTAACAATAAATCCTTCACTATACTTCTAATAGTGTAATGCCTAATTTCTTGCAACTTTTGTATTTAATTCCAGAGTTTCTCTGCAGGTGTTTATGTCACTGTATCCATTTCCTTTACATGTGATGAGACACAAGACAATATTTTATTATTTGCATAATCATTCCTCAAAATGTTTTGCTTCCATGTCTCGGCATAATTTTAGAAACATAATAATTTTAGGAAATACATTTTTCTCTAGTTTATCGTTATTGTTGCAAAAACATGCTCAACTAATTTTTACCACAATGGCACTTACAGTTAGAATAATCCTCCTGTAATTGAGGCATAACAAACCAATAACGAATGTGTGGAGCAACACTGTGGGGACAATGCAAATAGAAAACAAGGAATCTCAGCTAATTAAAATTAATGAGAAACAGCAAATAAACCTCTGCAGTTTACTTGCCAGATGTTGCTAAAATAAACTGAGGGAAAGAAGCAAGTTATGGAGTGCAGTTTTACAGTTTCTCTAAACAGCGAGAGTGGATCAATATGGATTTCATGTATAGTCACAGATGAATTACTAAAACAAACAAAACCAACAGAACACCAGCAAAACCACACACCTAAATCTTTCTGAGGCCTGCACTTGTGCTCATGGCTGAATATCCTGCTGAGGGATCAGCATGGGTTTTACCATTAATCCCAAGATTTAGGAGGTGACACCTCTCCACCTACAATATAGTCAAATCTCAACACTATTATCACATTTCAAAAAGGCTTCACTTAATATTTCTTCCTACACATGCCGTGAATCCCAAAGATTCATTTTGAAACCCTGTAGCTCAACCCCCCATCAGAAGAGATTATGAACAGGCTCCTGGGAGCTAATTCGCTGCTGGACATAAGAAAGGGAGAATCTTTGTATGTAGGCACATGTGCAGTGATCAAGAAAGCACAGGAGCTTAGTTCAAATAGACAACTAACTCCATTTCATTTATCAAATCTAGAATGTGCTCCTCCATAGTCCATCAAACAAAGCCACTGCGAGCTCCTAGAGTCATTTCCCTCTCTCCCAATTACAAATGAGTCCATTAGTGTGTCTGCAGTGAGCCCTGTGCTGTCTCCCAGTAACGGCTTGTGAGATTTCCATCATAATCATAATGGCTCCCAGAGCAGCCATGAGTGCAGATGGAAGGTCGCTCATAGGTAATGAGCTATCTCACCACCCAAAGGGCACATCTTTTGCTTTGTTATTTAGATCTGTATGCCTATGACTTTGCTCACTCACTTGCTTGTGAGTGTGTGCTTGTGCTTATGACATGTTTCTATGTATGAAGAGGAGAAGATGGATTTTCGAAAGTGGGTGTAGAGGCACACAAGTTGAAGCCTGGCAGTGATCATGAAAGCAATGTCTGAGCTGCAACTGTAGATGCTAAATCACACAATTGAAACAGACACAAGGCGGCTAACACCAAATGTGTGGAGTGAAAACTGTGTAATTATTATGTGCCTGTGCTAAGCTATAAAGCTATAAAACAAGGTTTTATGGAGTTTGTATATTTGTGTACCATTTCACAGTGTAATATACAAAATTGGTATTTTATGTGAAAATCTTATTGTGTGCCCTGCGATGGACTGGCGACCTGTTCAGGGTGTACCCCGCCTCTCGCCCGTATGACAGCTGGGATAGGCTCCAGCACACCCGTGACCCCTGCAGAGACTAAGCGGTTCAGAAGATGAATGAATGAATGAATGTGCATGTTGTTAGTAAATTAAACTTAATTCATTTGTAGTTTGTCTTAAATGTAAAATCCTGACATCCTGTCAGCTAAGGAGCTAAATTAGATTGACAGTTAGCTACCAAAAGAGGTAGCAAGATAGCATGTTGTCGAAGCCATTGTGTTCCCCCTTAATATAGTATTTCTCTTCTCATCTAATAGTGCTTCCTGTATTACCACTGCCCATGGTTGTGGTTGGGAATTAGGATGGTTATGTGTAAATGCATATGATCAGCAAAGAGATTCTGACAGACCACCAGATTCACTGCTGTAGTGTCTGCAGGGAATGTCATACCACCAGTGGTAAAAAAATAATTTTATCTTTGATAAATGATGTGTCACACACTGTAAGTATAAAATAAAAGCAAAATTTAGACTAGACATAGATAATTTGGTTAAAATAAAAAAATACATTAAAATGGCATACTGCATATTTATTTAGTTAAATACACTAAACTTTTCAAATCACAAAAATAAATAAAAAAATAAAATAAAAACAAATAAACTAATATTTGCACCATTTTCACTCAATACAATTGCCATCCTCCCATTAGTTTGCATTCTGACATTCTTTCTGTCTCCCTCTCCGGCTGCGTACTTTGCCAAGCAGAAATATCATTAAGGCCAGCAGTGTTAGTGTGACTCACCTCCACTTGCCATTCGAAACACATCACATTCTTTTCTCTGGCCTCGGAGTGTGGCTGCCAGCACATTTGCATCTTCTGCCAATTATTCTCTGAATGGTGGTCTTGGTAACATTTTCAGTGAGTGTATGTGTGTGTGTGTGTGTGTGTGTGTGTGTGTGTGTGTGTGTGTGTGTGTGTGTGTGTGTGTGTGTTCACTGTACTAGTGAGATGGCTGTCTGCATAGCCACAGGGCATGTGAGACTGGGAGGAATGGGCTGGTACAGCTATGCCCATGCTTAATTGACCAGATTGCTATGTATTGTTGCGATGTTGGTAATATCAATGAGGTGACCTGACATTTTCATGTACAATTTTGGTTTCCTAAAGACCTGTGTTTGACTGAGGTTTCTGTTTCTGTTTACACAAACTTTTGAACAAGCAATCAATTAAGGGTAATCTCAGCGGGCAACAGTATTGCAGATGCAGATCTAACGTATTCACATATTGTTTGCTTGAGCCATGTACAGAGCTATATATGTAAACATGTAACTGGTAGACTTCACATATACCTAGTTTCTATACTAGGTGAGTAGTAGAAAACAGAATTGTCTACATGAGAAAACAGAATTGTCTACATAAGAAAACAGAATTGTCTACATAAGAATGGAGTACTGTTACAGTTATGACATCTATAAATAATAGATTCCTCCAAATAGTTCTACATGATCCACCATCTTGTAATGTAAAAAATTAAAGGCACAGCACTGAGACTGGGTCAATGCAAACATAGCTAGCATCTCATAGTTCTCAATCAAAAGGAATGGAGCATTTACAGGATATGCAGCCTTTTTTATATTAGCCATTAGGGTGTTCTAATGATACAGAAATATATATAAGGGTCAGCTACATTCAAGTTCACCCTTTCCCAGGAGGTCTGCCATATCCGTCAGTTTTAATTTGAAATCAGTTAAAGTTGAAATGGTAGCCGTTCGATTTATCCCTTATTACACTGCTTTTTGAGAACCTGTCAGCCTCATGAATTCATTCATTTCCTTAAGTTTTCTCAGCACTACTTCAGGCCATGTGTAATCTGAGTGAGACCAGTTATCACTTCATTTGCACAAACGGGAGACTATCAATTCCTTTTTGAGTATCTGGGTCAGGGGAATTAGAGCAGAGGTGTTTGGATGAGTCCAGACCAAGCTGCAGTGATAAGAAACTCATTACACACTGAAACACCATGCATGCATTCAATTTCATAGCCTACACTTACAATATTACTTAGTATTGGTGAAATGTATTGGCTGATTTAATGGTTGCACTCTTTTCAGTGTAGATCACAAATCGACAGGTAATTTTCCACCATGAGTCATTGATGTATTGCCACTGTGAAGAGAGAGACACTTAAAAGCATTTAGTTTGTGCCTAGCTCCACACACCAGCCTCATAAAGTCAGACAATGGCTGAGCTTAATAAGAAACAGAATGGATCCCATGAGTGTGGAGGACCCATCAAGCTGGGGAATTTCATTTAATTTCCCCAGGGCCATCTATGTCTTGTACACATAATTAGGACCCAACATGCAATGATCCTTGTGTTTTGTCAATAATTCCCCAAGGAGCAATCAGGACAAGGGTTGCACATGCCTCTGTGACCTGGGCTACTTGCAACAAGCTCTGCCACCTAATTACACTGCCTCTAACAAGCAGAGTGGTGGTGGTGCCGGTTGCAGGGGAAGTGTGTGTTGGGGGGAGACTGGCCTGAGCCCTGGAGCCCTTGATGTCATTAGAATTGTTTGTGGCTGCCGCCATGCATGCTGGGACAGCGCTGTCATTCTGACAGGCCTGTTCTCCATTTCCCTCATTTAGGCTCCTCTTCTATAGTGACTCACTGCCTCTGGTGAATTACTCAGCAGGAGATCAGGGATGTGGTCCTCTACAGCAGTTTGTTTGCAAGGCTTGTGCAGTAGATTTCTGTGGTATGTGGTAATGTCCATAAATATAAATATTGCTTGTCAAATGACTAGACTATTCAAATCTATTTGACTATTATAATTCAAATCCAAAGGTCAGTGAGCCAATTTTTACATTATTTTCACATATTCTATGGGAGTTTCATCTACAGTACGACCTGGAAACACCTACACAAAGAGATTTTTACTAAATTTGTTTTCAGCCATTAAAAGCAGCTTTCAGATATGAACTGGAACCCTGCACACAAATCACAAATCAGTCAGGCTGGGCATCGAACAGATATTACCCTACCAGTTCCCTAGTCCAAAGTCAGAGTAATGTCTGACTGAGTCCATACATAGGGCATCATTTCTAATCACGTGACTGGCATTGCTTCAATGTGCTTAGAAAAAGACTCTCTCTGTGATTTCCAAAGTGGCCTTTTTGTGTCATGTGCCACTAACCAGGGACCACCTCTCACTGTAACCAAACACGCTATAACCCCAAGTGAGAACCTGGTGTGACATGGACAATCTCCTGTTATGTACTGCATGTGTGAAAGAGTAACTCCAGATGCTGTCCAGAGTTTTACTACTCTGCTGCCAACCTGATTATTTGGTGAAATTAACACTCTTCTTGTCAAGTGCGCTGGATTTGCTTATTTCATCTGACAAATAGCAATGAGATGATTCCTGCCATGACTGTGGGTATCAAGCTATTTTCTGTGTGGAATGAAAAGACAGAGAGCCAGAAGCAAGCAAGCTGCCTGCAGAAATCATTGGCTTGACAAAAGGGCAATGAAGGGGGAGAAGGTTTGTGTTAGAGTCACTGGCCTGGTTGCTAGGGGGCTTATGTGCAGGTGAGCTAGGCCTTGACTGACATTCACCGAACGCAGCAAGAAAGTTTAACCTTGGTGTGTCGGAGAACTCACTCTCAGCAGGGAAAGCGGGCAGATACAGAGAGTGAAGGATGAAGTAAGACTGTGTGAGAGAAAAGAGATAGGTGCGGCAAAGGGCTTCCTGAATAACAACTGCCAGTTTTTTTTTCATAAGCGGCATGTTTCCAGAGACTCTGGTTTGAACCCAAGGTCTTACTCTATGCATTATTAAAGACCGGTAACTGGCAACACCGTCTCATAAATAGCAATGAGAACAGACACCTGAGGAGCCAGGACGCCTCTCACTCTTGATCGGCCACAAATCCACCGCCCTAACATGACCCAGAAGGTTTTACATAAACTGTATGCCACTGCAAACTCTTTTACCCAGCAGGCCTGTATTTTGTTACTGTCAATGCTCCTGACAAATGGCTCCATATGGAGAAAGTTCGTTATTGTGCAGGTCAGTGATGTTAAAAATCTATGTAATTTAGTCTGACTCAACACATTTGGCAGCATGGATGTTATGTTTGGCTCAGAGCTTTTGCCAATTTTAACAGTGCTGCTAAAACAACATTAGTGACAATATTAGAAATATGGGGAGTGCAAATGATGTACTTAACACCTGGCTATGAAAATAGTTCAGCTACCAAAAATAACATGCAATGCCTTCTATAGCCCATTGGTAAAGGAGTCTTGCTGCAAGAAGACCAATTGCTATTTAATGTGTGCACAAAGTAAACAGTGGAAAAATTATTCTCTTACTTTACTTTGATGTACTGAACTTACTGTTTATTTAACGGTGGTTATGTTTCTACTCCAAAGCCTCTCTGTATGTGGCCTATCTCATAAAGTCTTTGATATATGTACACAATTTGCCTGAGACATTTTTCTTTTCTAGGTCAGAAAAGATGGAAATGACTTTTTTCTTTCCACAGGAGTGAACATCTCAGTCAAACAGCATATTTATGGTTTTTGTTGCTGATTGAATTATTTTCCATTCCCTGCGTTCTCAGCTTGCACTGGGAATTGAATCATTACCTTTCAATGATTCACTGCTGTGACTGTTTCCCCCCATTCAATTTCAAGGACTTGGCAACCTTGTCCTATTCAGACATGTGTATTATTACCCTTTATTGTTTGCCATAAATGAACGGTGAGGCTGAGCCCTCTAGAGGAAAGTCTAACACATTAGGCCTTGTATAATATGTCTCAAGGTAAGAGTCCAACCTGTTACAAGCTAGTGTTGTAACACCAAAAACCACCTGAGTCAAAACATATCAAAAAGCATCAGGAGGTAATCTAGAAAGCAATAGCAATGACTTATAGTGCAAAAACTTTCACCCTGTTTTCCACTTCTGTTGGAATAAAGGTGTACTGACCATGGTGCTGTGCCAGTGATGTCAGCATTTGGTCCAAATGCAACTTTATTAACTTTTGACCATTTGAGAAATGTTAAAAAACATAGTTACCAGAGTTAAATATTCAGCTTACACAAACCAAGATAAAAACTGATAGGTCAGAAACAGGATGCAGTTTTAAATTGTCAAAACATTCTGCAGTTTCTGCATGCATAGTGGAAGTCAACTGTAACAACAATGTAAAGAGCAATTAAGAATTTTATGGACACTTGAAAACTCTAATAGAACAAATGATGAACTATTTTTCAAAAGCTTGTTATGCCAAAAGGTTTATGTTAGCACATATACATTTGTGCATGAGCATGCAGAGAAGTGCTGTGAAGGGTTCACCTGCTAGGACAAGGAGAAGGTCACAGTGAAAGTAAAGAATGGCATACACCATGAACATCCCTCAGCTCCTCAAATCTTGCCTAAGTAAAGTTGCTTGTGCTGCATAAATAACAAATAACAGGTATGCATAGTGTTTTTTTTCTGTATACATCTTATGTAAGGAACCAAAAAAAGCTTTCTAAAAGACGTCTCTTTTTAAATGCAAATCACATCCACGGTGTAACACATGAACTTGAAAGGGCACCGTCCCAGCAGTGGTGTAATCAGTGTAAATGAAGAAATAACAAGATGCAAACTGTTGGGATGTGAAAATCACAGATATGCTGTATATATAACATGTGAAGCATTTACATTTTATCTTTTTATCTTGTCACCATTTTATTTCAGAGGAGAAAGATGACAGGAAAATGTGAGCGAATTACGCTGCTTCCATTTAATTATCCATGTGAGATTCAAGGGGTGAAATATTTCTCCTCTCTCCACCTTCTCTCTTGTGGTCTTACACCCTGCAGTGCCATTACAGTAGGAGTGGCAAGAGGCCTGCACTACAAGTGAGGATGGAAGATGTGAAGAAGAAGAGTCTACGGGGGAGGACAGGCAGGTGGGTGTGTATAGTTGTGTATGTGTGGGACTTTCTGGTGAGTGTTGTTGCCTGCTAACTTGGCCATCCATCAGAAAGCATCTATTCATCGACCCACACCCCATACCTACAACCCCTCTGCTCTCCACCCGCCCAAGGCCCATCATTGAGGCTCTCTGCCAGGCCTGGAATCTCCACATTAATTTCTCATCTGTGGTGTCCTAATGAGCTACGCCTGCTCCTCCACCTCTGAGACCCTACTGATTATCAGACAGAGGGCGACCATTTGTCAATGGCAAGAGGTGGCATTTACATGACTGACCTTGCTGCCAAGGAGAGAGGAATCAAAATGGTGGAGAAAACAGAAGAGTAGAAAAGAAAATAGGCTCCAGACTGCCATATAATTTGCTATCATGTACACTGCCATGTGTGAAGACTATTTCTATTTCACAGAAGTAAAGAAAGGAGGGTGAGTTTTAGTGTTCAAATGTCTGTCTGTGTGTGAGCAGTGAAAACTGCTTGGTGGGGACAAACATTTGGGTGCAATCATTTTTTACTTCCTTCTCCTTCACAGCAACTCATTTAATCACTTCTCAAAGGGGAATGACTTTTTGCTTTTCTTTGCATCTGTGTGTGGGGGTGCTTGTGTGCACACACCTCAGAGGGAGCAGGGATTTGGCAGTTATTGGATGGAGGGGAGCGGTGTAGGTCTATGACACCCGCTAACCTTGGCCAGGGCTACTGGGACTCCTGGGGTATCCATCACTGTGGCAGCCCCGAGACCAAGACCAGGGGAAAAGCCACAGAAGTTGCCGGGGGAGGGGAAAAAAGCTAGTAAAAATTTAATGCACTCTGCAGAGCGGTCATGTCATACTTGGTTATGGAAAATAATCCCAGATGCCTGCAGTGCTAAAATGGAGCTGTAATGTGCTCGCCTCCTAACCCGGCCTGACAGCCATGATGTACGACTCCCATTACCGGAAAATATCACTTCAACTAACCCGTGATCCGGCTCCGCTAAGGGTCATATTATCCATGAGGAACAAATTACACTCCCCCAAAGTAAATACAAATTTCCTACACTGACTGGGTACAAAGCACAGAGGAGGGAGGGGGCAGGCGGGAATGTTACCTATGACAACGTTCTGCAGAGTGACAAGGATGATAAAGTACATGACAAATCACTGGCTGACAGGGTACTCTAGTGCAATCAGCCTCAGCCTCAGCCTAGCGAGCACCCACTCAAGCCTGTAAACACTACTCTCGTCCTTTGGAGGGGGCAAAACATATAATCTTTAAGCGCTGACAAGTTGCTCTCTCCTTTTTATTACTCATCCTTCCCACTGCGGTGGAAAGAGGGAGGGTTTGGGGGGAGGAGGAGGATATAAAATGGGTTTATGTACAGTGCTGCCGAGTGATTGAGAAACACGACTCTTCTCCTGTAATTGCCTGAGGGCAAACACAGCAAAACAATAAAGGAAGAGAAACAGCAAATATATTACCAGTTCAGATCTTTATTTTATGTCAAGGACAAACAGGTTCTCTTGGCTGCTCTAAAGCACCCACTTAGATCCCTCGCCTCCAATAGGAGCAAAGCACAGCAAATTACAGCACTCTCTTGCATGGCCATTAATAAGACGCAAAGTATTGTATAAAATGGCATTTACAGCTTGCGGCTACTGATAGAGCAAGTAAATAACACTTAGGAAAGGTGTGGTCTCTATAAAAAATGCAGTGATAAAGTTCTGTAGATTACAGCACGGAGTCATTGTTTTCACAAAAAGGCCCAAGTGATTGGTGAACAACCTGAGCACTATATTATTTGATATTCATGCAAACATTTGACAGTTTCAAAGTGCCACTTATTACCTAAAATCACTTACTAGTATTTGTCCAGACATGGTAAGTGCTTGGGCGCTCTTGATGTGATTAAAAAGACTGCTAAGTAAAGGTTCACAAATGTTCCACCATTAGTGTCTAATCGAAAAAAGATTAAGGTTGGGTGAATGCTTTAGTACATAAAAGTGACAGAATGCATTCACATTCATAAAAATTTTTGGCATGTGTATGAATTTCCCACATGGATTTAGAAATGTTGTTAAAGCTCTGGATCATACACACTGAGGCTAAGGCGATGTTTCACAGACCCCCTTAATGGTCTCAAAGGGTGAAAAACCTGTTGGTGTTAACGACACCATGAAACGAGGTAATGTTATTGGAGCTTTGTTGGATGCACAGGAAAGACACCTGAGGCTATGAAGCCCTTTTCAGTTGGCTTTCATGCCAGTACAGTAGAGCATCATAACTGGGAACAAGCTGCTTCAAATGAACAGACCAGTCCTGTCTAGACCTAATAAAAATGACCATCTGATCCTGCTTGGATTCTCCAAAAGGACAGACTGTGGAGAGGACGAATCTTCGCCAAAAAAGCTTTGAAAGGAGATATTTGGCCCCTCAGCCAACATTTCTGCTTGCATCTTGATGGCATTTTAGAGATCCACCACTGTTCACTACAAAATGAAAAGGCAAACCATCCCATTTTACAATATCATATGAATAAAATGCTCAATATACAGTCATTTCTGTGTATATATGAAGACACATGTGCACAAAGACACACAATCAGCTGCATTAATTATCATACACACACACAGTGCACATCCCACATATAACATACACTTTATACTTGTCATTATGTAAGGTGTGATTTGATTACTTAATACTGATAGACAGAAAGGAAGATTGGTGACAATGGGGGGACTTAGCAGAGACACTAGAGATAATGCTTATAGAGCTAATAATAACAGTGTGACAATTGACTGCAGTATGTCTGCCTCCTACCTGTCTCCCAGTATGCCATTAGCATGTCATGTTGGAGGGGGGCCCGTCTACAGGTCACTTTGTAATGAGCAAATGCTTTGACAGGATCCAGTGCAAAAACAGACACTAGCACACAAACACTTGAGCTGGCCTGCGCACACACATAGTCTGAGATGCGAATAGCTGTCTCTTATCAGAGCCTGGCAGCTCCCGCCAACACGGCAGAGGCCTTCTACTCCAGGCAGAACATGATTTCTCCTGGGAACACTTTTTCCATTTCCTGCTTTTAAAGGGAAACTAAATAAGCCACGTTTGTCCTCAGCTGAATACATTTGACCCATTAAAACGACTCTGCTCTCCCGTGTCCTTCTCTGCTGTGGTGTTGTAAAGTAGTCTGCGTTGCCCACAGAATGCAAATGACAACAGTGGCGGTGGGCATAGTGTGCCTGGTGTCTGGCAGAAGCAGATAGTGGCAGAGGTGATGTGGACTGAGGAGGGGGTAAAGTGTGAGTGTGAGCTCCAATTACTCCCTCACATCAAGGAAGAACACATGAGTCAGCCTGTCATAAGGGTCCCCTATTTACTAATTCACTCCTCTGTTACTTTAACACACAATTAATCAATGACAGGAAGGTGTAGTCTGCGCTGTTCATCAAGAGCGTAACGTGAGCCAGAGTGAATTAATACAGTCACTGGGGGGATTACAGCTCAACATGCTCTCTCTCTCTTCCTGAAACAAAAAGGCATTGCCACCGAGACAGGAGCAATTTAAATCGACAACACTGAGTAATGACTCAATTTGCTGCACAGTCTAAACACCACAAGCGAATGGCATTACTAAATCATTAGAGTGGATCTAGATCTCTAGTTAGGAGTCAGTGGATAATGCTGCTCATAGAATCTATGAGGTATGCTGAGGTAACCGTTGAGACTACAGTATTGTAAATGGAGCTACATTAAATACTGCAAAGATGGCAATGACCAAAATATAATCATACATCTTTAAAACACACACCAAATATAGCTAGACAGTATGTTAATACAGTTTTTGTTAATATAATTTTTCATTGCCGTCTAGTTTGATGACTTAATTGTGTTAAACTGTTATATTTTGGCAGCCTTGTTAGAATGGCCAAAATAATTGTGTTGAATCTTCAAGAGACAGCTCAGTCTTTGATATGATTAATTTGCATATATAACTAGATGTAAACCTAGCACTTTGTAGCTAATTTTTACCAATAAAAACTTTACTTTTACTATTCAGCTTTTCAACTCCCTAAGCCTATTTGGTCTGTAAGTCTGGTACTTACTGTAAAAAATGTTTCTCCTTTTTTAAAATTTAAATTTGCATGTTTGTTTGTCACTTTAATGATTCAGATCATCAAACAAATTTTAGTATTACACAAATAAAACTTGAGTAAATACAAAAAATTTTAAATGATGATTTCATTTATTAAGGGAAAAAAACTGTCCAAATCTGCCTGGCCCTGTGTATAAAAGTAACTGCCCCTCTTGTTAAATCATGAATGAACTGTGAATAACCACATTTTTTGGAAAGATGACTTGCCACACCCCTGATTATTGACAGACCTATCTAATCAAGAAATCACTTAAGTAGAAGCTGTCTGACAAAGTGAAGCATGCTCAAAGATAGTGAGGCAAAGTAATTGACATGTACCAGTCTGGAAAGGGTTCCAGAGCCATTTCTAAGGGAAGCAAACCATGGTGACAGCCATTACGCACAAATGGAGAAAACTTGCAAAACTGGTGAACCTTCCCAGGAATGGTCGAACAAAATTACTCTAAGAGCATGACGGCAACTCTTCCAGCAGATCATTAAAGAATCCAGAACAACATCTAAAGAAATGCAGGCCTCACTTGGCTCTGTTAAGTCACTGTTCATGACTGAACAATAAGAAAGAGACTGGGCAAAAATGGTGTTCATGGGAGAGTTCCAAGGTGAAAGCCACTGCCACACTTATCATCTCACATTTGTCAAAAAATATCTTGATTATCTTTTGGGCAAATATTGGACTGATGAGACAAAAGTAGAACTTTTTGGAAGGCGTGCTTTCCGTTACATGTAGCTTTGCAGCTTCAGGACCTGCATGTCTTGCCATAATTGGTGTAACTATGAATTCTGCACTCTACCAGAAAATCCTGAAGGAGAATGTCTGGTCATCAGTTTGTGAAATCAAACTCGAGTGCACTTGGATTATGCAGAACGACAAAGATGTGAAACACACGCAAGTTCACCTCTGAATGGCTCAAAACAAACAAACAAACAAAAACCAAATTAAGGTTTTGAAGTGGCCTAGTCAAAGTCTGGACTTAAATCTAATCGAGATGCTGTGGCATGATCTTAAACAGGCCTTTCATGCTCAAAAACTTGTCCAATGTGGCTGAATTAAAACAATTCTAGAAGAGAAGGAAGAGAGGGCCAAAATTCCTCTGCAATGATGTGAAAGACTCATCGCCAGTTAACACTCCCTGTGCAGATTCAGCTTGAGACAGGAAAAACCTCATTTAGTAATGATTTGACAAACACTAATTTAGTGTTTGTTCAGCATTGTTTAATTAGCACCATCAGGCCAAACCTGGGCTTGACTTACAATCTATTCTATTACCATTGACCACTTTCTTGATTTTGTATTCTATTTTTGTAAAACTCCTACTGTAAAAACAAAAAAATGAAGCCATGAACTTCTCAGCAAATATAGTATTTCATTATACCCCAGGAAAATGTTACAGATCTCAGTAGCTGGAGTTGAATGAGATTATAGCAGCAGAAATATTTCATATTAGCAGAAGAGTGCCACAAAACATCTACATCTATGGAAGACACACAAACCACTGTACTTTATATTGTAGATGTTGCAGTCAAAAGCCTGTGCCCCTCACTGGAACAGAAATCTCATTTAAATGTCATCTAAATCCTAAACATGCAAAGCAATTTGATTAAATTGGCACATATAATTAATTATCAGCTAATTAAGGTTCTCTAATAATTATTAACAGGATGTTTAATTCTAATTACATTAAATTGCCGGCGTAAAAGAAAGTCTTAATATTTGAATATATTGATAAATGATGAGATGTTCATACATTTTACAGCATAAGAAAAATCACATTGAATGGCAGACTTACCTTGTCTTCTTGATCACTTTCAGTGTCACACTGTAAGAAACAGAAAACCAAAGCTGGAATTAGGATTAACATATATATCCAAGCCTTACTAATATGAACTGTTCCTGCTTGAACCATATTCATTTGAGAGGCGCGTGAGAGCCATTATCCAATTTAACTTTAAATTTAACAAAATAGCATATCTCGTCAGCGCTTTAATGATTTTGAACTTATATCATAATTCATAATTCATGTTTGAGTATCATCAAATCACTAGCTGGCACAAGCAGTGGAATGTGAAACAAAGCAAGTTTCTCATGAGCAGCCGCACCCTTGTTAACACTGAAAACTCTGAGAAATTCAGACAGAGCTGGAATCTCAAAACACTAGCTGCCAGTAGAATTATAATTCCATCAAGTGTGTTCCTGCTTGAGGCTGGGGATGGAGAAATGACAAGAGGAGGAAGGGAACTTTGTAATGGAGGGAGGAAAAAGTGGTTAGATTTCATTTTTTCTTTCCAATTTCAATTTCAAGGTCCACTTAATTCTTTATCAACTAATTAGTGTGATGCTGGGTGACTGGCGGCCCTCAACGTTGTTCATATGGCTGAGGTGCAGAGAAGCACTGGAGTCGGTAATGAAGAAGGCACTGGGGGGAAATATGGGCAGGGGCTGGCACTGTGTCAGTGTGTGTGTGTGTAATCACGGGGACGGGGGGTGCTAGGAGAGGTTGGCGGGTGTCGATTAAAGTAGGGAAGGAAGGCAGGCAGGCAGTGAAATGATTGACAGCGCAGGGAGGGAGAGACAGAAGGCCCTGCCATTTTTTCTTCTTCTCCCGTCTTTTTTGCTTCAATCTCTTGTTTTTTTGCTGATCTGGGGCCCCGCACAGCTCAAAGGTAGCTGCCTAGGCTCGTGGCTGGTCTGTTTCTCAAGCTGGATGGTAAAAAGGGGCCTTGCGAGCTCAGCAGGAGCATAGCATCCAATTTACAGGCCTGTCCCACACGGCCCCAGGGGCTGCCTGCGGCACACTGCCATGATGGTCAGCTCCAGCAGCTCATAAATTATGCAGAGGCAATAAACGCACTGGGCAAACACTCATCAGATGTTCCCCTGCTCTCCATTTCTCTCTCTCTTCTCCACCACCCACAACATTCCACCCCTATTTTAATACAGTGTGCAGAGAGTCAGCACCCTATAGGCTGCCAACTGGAAGAATAAATAAGGGTAACGAAAGACAAGTGCAGATTCTGATTACATGTGAATGTCTGTGTAATACAAAAAGCTACACACTGTGTGCACTTATGCACATCTCTTCTCGCTTGTGAATAAATAGGCCCACCGACCATGTATCGCACTCTCTTGCGGCCGCCCACACAGCACTGACTAATGCTGCAACAGACGAGATCTGATGAGCAGTATTAGCAGTCTCAACTGCTTCCATATATCCAGACATCTCAGAATGTGACAACAGTAAAGCAACCAAGCAGTCATTAGCTGCTTCTCTGCCTGTGCACACGATGTATGCGGGAACCCAAATAATGAAAATCATTTACGTTTTTCCACTGTGTTGTGATCCATAAAAAACACCACCAACCTTTCTTTCTTCTTTTCACTTGTTTTGCTCTCCCTCCTTTTCCCTGTTCCCTTGCTGTGCAGCCAATTGCTTTGATTGCCAAGATAGAAGCCGGCTGGAATGACTTGCCCTTGCTTGTGAAGCAAATGGAACACGCTAATGGAACTCATCGTATTACCCGATGCAAAAGTGCCATAGCTCATTACTTTAAGATAAAAGGATATCATTGTAGACGGCAAGCAGAATTGACTTTCTCTGCTGCGACTTGATGATGATTTAATCAACTGCTCTCTTTCACTTCTCATCCCTTTGCCTGTCGCTTTCACAGGTGCCACTAAACGAAGCACTCACACGGCTAGTGGGGGAGAGAAAAGAAAAGAAAAGAAATTGCTGTCATTACTCTTTTTCCCTAGGAATAGAGGTATGCAAATTTCCCAGAGCGACTAAGGGTAGAAAAAAGGGAAAACTTAATAAAATGGAAATACCTTTTTAATGAGAAAGGTAAAAAAAATTCTGAGATCAGGCCTGACAGGCAAGGGCAGGCGATTTTATCATCTTTCTGGTGTAGATACCAAACCTCCCTCGAACTTGCTGCTCATGTACAGAGCAGAAAGTAACAAATAATATCTTTAAAAAGATAAAAACACATCTCAGTCATATAAACAAGTCAGAGCTGTCACTCACTTGTAAGTGATCATAGTGAACTAATGCGATGCCTCATGCATAACACAACCTGAGGCGGAGGAACAATCCCTGCATGTCTGGAATTTTGTTGCTCCTTGTATTTTCATGTACAGTCTTACATTAGACACTGAGACAGAAAGCTAGAAAGTCTCAGCTTTACACTTGACAGTTGGAAACATCATGAAAGCTTGGTAGACCTCATCATTAATAAGTGAGGCATTATTTTATTTTAGAAGGTGAGCATGAGCTAAAAAAATCCTGTTTTTGCTATGATTCTGGGTAAAAAGAACAGCTACTGATGGGTGATGGGTTTATACAAACCTGCAGATACATGTTTAAATGTATTGTCAAAAACACTTATAGCAACTCTCTAAAGCCATGGCTAATGAAAAGGTATATGTCAGAGACTGAGCTAAGTGAATATATTATAGGAAATAGAGAAAGAAACACAACAACAGTGCTATTGATGTCAGTTGAGTTAGCTATCTGACAGACTGAGGTAGCAAATGGTTCTGATTGAAAGCAGCAGTCATGTACAATAAGGAAACCATTAGTCCTGGGAGGGGTCTGACAAAGAAAAGTGATACTCTACCCAGGCCCACTGCTATTTACACAGGGCCAGCATTACACTGTACAGCTAGACCCTAGTGTTTAGTTTAAGTAACACAGGAATGTCAAACATTAGCTTCAGTTCTAAGAGCTGTTGATGTTGGCCTGTATCCGGAGCACTTCTGATTGCCCCTCTGCTCTCACCCGGGCCTCTCTTTTGGCTGAGTGCTCTTACAAATTTCCCTATGCTTGGTCCAAGCATCAAGCCTTTTGTTTATATTGGTCTGAAAGTAGGAGTAAATTATTCTTGTCCTAAATCCTCTCCAGCTGAGAGTAATACTGGCCAAATAGAAGGGGACCGTAAGAAGCCATGGGTCGAATGCTAAATGATGCAGCTTTGCTATTGACTGTAGCGGCAGGGCTCACCGAAGTGCCAGAGCTACCCACAGAAAAATCTCAGTGCTAAAGAGGCAACCCACATCACACAAGGATGCGTGCAAGGGAAGTATGGCATGTTCCCCATTCTAACATAACCTTCCCGGAAATCCACAACTACTAGCAGATGTTAAGTTAATCAAGAAAACAATAGCATGTATAAACAATACATGCAATTTGAAAGCAGTGTGTCATACAGAGTGCTTAACAGACTTATAATTTCTTATCTGCTGTCTCTGGTGTTACAAGTTGTTTCATATCAAATATTTTCATAACTCACATCTTTTTATATTAGGATCTGTGATGGATGCGTATTGTTGCCCCCATAAGTGACATTAGCCTCTGGTTATGCTGGCTGCTATCCATGACCACAGAATTAATTCTGGTCAGTATGGGCTTTATTAAAGCATCTTGTTGCACAAGAGGATGGTGTTTGTCGGTCAGAATGAGCCAGGTTGTCCTGGAGGATTGCTGAAGGGGTTAAAGCCCAGGGAAAATGCCAACCAGCATGCATGCCTGGGAGCTGGATAGACAGCATGAAGGATGGCAGCCATTGCCAGGGTCAGCTGTGTCAATTTGATGTGCTGTCGTCAAGAGCTCCTCATTCCCTCCTCCTAACAACTCCTTCCTGATATAGCCACACGTCCTGATGGTTTTCTGATGCAAACAGTCACATGGCAAAATGGTTTTCTCCCCTCCTGCTGCATCCTTCCCCATCTGCTGCTGGGGCCTGGGTGCCACCGACCGCCTGCCTGTCACAGTGTGCATGAAAATTAGCTGGGGAGGAGGTGCTTGCTTGTGCTAATTACATTTTAATCATTGGAAATGTGTTGGCAAATCAAGCCTTGATTGCTATCTTGGTGCCCGGTGCCCCACTCTGCAGGTTGAAGGTGGGAGGGTTTTTGGGGGTTGGATTCCGGCTGGGCCCAGACTTGCTAAGCTGGATGCCTCACCCTACTACTTGATATGGCGGCATGCCGCTGGGTACGGCATATCCCACATTATTCATGGGGAATATTGTATATAAAAACCAGGATGGTGTAATGACGATCCAAGCCATGCTTATTCTCAAATCCCCCACTCACACCTCTTGTATCTGTCTCCCTTTCTCACCTACACATTACACAGTCTGCCAGTCCTGCCACTGTGAATTGAGGAACAACAAATAGAGCCAGGCTGGAGGAGACTGATGAGCTTGTGGGTTTGCTACACAGCACCTGCTCTGGCACACAAAGCTGGAGCAGCAGACCCACCACAATACGCTACAATTAGAGACTTAAAATACAGAAGTACCTATTAAAAAACTGGCTTGGCTACTTAGAATTTAGACACAAATGGAAATAATCAAGGTTGACAACATGAGCATGGTCAATAAACAGTATGTGTCATACTCAGCAGAGATGGAGATGTGGTGCAGTTCAATGAGCTGCACGATGAACACCAAAATTACCAACATGCTCTATTGCTGGCTTCTTGCAGCACCGTCACCGACAGTGACTTGTGATTATAATGATGATACATGCTGCATTCTTAGGCAGTGTCTCTGCTATAATACAGACTGACACACAGGCCTACCAAACACATACAGTACATGGCCAAATATGCTTAAAATGACTTCACACAACAGTAAAACTCACACTCTGGAATTACTTAAAAAATAAGCCCAGCAGACACACAAGTCATAAAAAGTATGCATAAAAGACAGTTTTGTAAATACACCTAAACGGGAGTGAAAGGAAATTCAACATGACATGGTTGACTGGGACAGATCATTAAAATAGGCAAGTTTCTGTGGCGATGACATTAAATATCTAATTCCCACAGCATCTGCTTGATGTTGAACTGTCACATAAAAGTATCACAGGAAAGACAAAACCTAAAAAGTGACAAAAGAAAACAGCACTACTGGAGTGTTTGAGACAGTCTTTACAGTCACATGCCTCTTTCAGCAGCCAAGAATGTTTCGTCAGGGAGGACCAGACTTCTGTCTGGACTAATATAACCAGGTCTGATCCACATGTGCAGCATTGGCCAAATGCAGAAGGCCAACATCTGAATGCAATTTCCCTTCAAATGTTAAACTTCATCCAGAAGATATTCTACTGGGCTGCAAATTTTGGATTCCTGTCACTGGGACAGAGGAGCTAAATGAGAGACGAAAGGAGAGAAGGGCAGAAAAGCAAACTCTTCCAATAACCAATAGCTTTATAGTCTGTGACCTCTGTTTTCAATACTCTGGAGTACATTCTTTTTATCTTTTATTCGACTGGACTCTGCACAGACTTACTGAAACAATATCTGAGACAATCTTCTAAACCTTTACATTGGTTCCATACTATTATTAATTCCATACAGTGAAATCTCTATTGATTTATTCATAATAGTATAACCAGTAATGTCAAATCAAAGAGTTGGCACTGCAATGTTTGCAAAGAGACTTCATGCTAAGGTGTGAGCAGAGAAGTGAAAGGAGCACTGTCTGAAATGCAGATACACAGACATATTCACACACTTGCCTGGTATGAAAATATTTGTTCAGAAGGAAAGCGAGGGATGTATGTGTGTGTGCGGTGCTTTCTGCCTCAGTGTAAAGAATGGCAAATGCAATTGGAAATGTGGCAGCATCTCCACCTCAGCAGTGATGCTCACTTCATACAAGCATCACTACTGAAGTGATGCTCGGAGCAACCATCTGCTACTGCAGGGTAAACCTCCATGTTGATCAGTCCCACCAAATCCATGCTCACGCCTGACAAAGACCAGAGTAGGAAGAAAGCAACAAAGAGGTATGGCACTTTGGTTTTGTTCAAAATCAATTTGTTACACAAGCACCAAATTTAGTTTTTCTTTAAGAATAATCTCAATGTGGTTCTCCCAGCTACAGGCGAGGCTCTGAGGCACCTGGAGGTGAGAAGCGTTTATTGGATATTTCACTGAAATGAGGAAAGGAAAGGAAAACAAGACAAACAAACAAAAAAAAACAACACAACACACAAGACACAGCTGCAGCACATAAGTGTGAGCACATTAATAAACACCCACACACAAACCTTGCCTCATCCCAACTATGCACTCTGTTTCCATAAACTAACATGTTTAGGTGCAAAGCAGATGCTGGATTAATCAAAGATTAATAGAAGGATTCTGAGATAATTACATATATCAAATTGCATTGCTTGTGTGGTTATGGTGACTCCCAGGAGAAAAGTCAACTTGGTGTGTATTTTAATTACCTCACATGCTAGACTTGAGCAGTGACGTGATTTGGCATCTTCATTCCAGCAATCTGGCCTCACACAAACAAGTAAGTTTTGATTATTTGTGGAAAGAAACAGAATGTCTACAGAAAGCAGTGTTTTGTGCAGAACATGGAATACAACAGGGACTTTTGTCTCACCACTAAGATGTTAACCTGTTTAAGCCAGCGAAATTGAGCATAGAACTTCATTACCTTTTGGTACCTTCAGCGTGAAATGTGTAAAACTGAGAACCGAAAACTGTAAAGTAGCAAATGCTGCCAACAATTGCTTTCTCAGATTTATACAGATACACATTTAACTTGGAAAGTGATTTATTAAATTTAACTTAAAATCCTCAAAATAAGGTATTAAAAAGTAAGGTATGAAAATAAAAGCTAATCTTTGTCTGCTGCCTACAGTATCATTTGTAACATTCATGTAGTTGGATGCAGGCTTGACAACAAGCTGCAACCCTCTGTTGTTGAGAGAGATAAACCTCATCTGTTCCCATTACCTCCCACTTGCAGCTCTCCCTTCCCTCCCCTCCACACCGACTCTTAGCTGAGGGGGGAAAAACATCAGGATTAGATTCTGTGCCTCTAATCACTTAACTCCTCACACCTGATGGCACACTATTAACTTTGACTGTCTCCAGTGACCCCGCGGGTCGTTGCCCATCACATCAAGTTTTTATTAGGGAATTTTCCTCATCATTAGCCATGGCCTGGAAACGAGCCATTAATATTCATACTGGCAAACCAAAATGAGGTCCCACTGATTTTCCATCAGGCTATCTGCGCAGCTGCCGCCGCTAACAACCACAGTGCTGCACATTCACTGCGTATCATTATGTGGCTGAGTAAAGCTCTTTCTAGGGGTCCGCCATGATGAGAAGGTAAAGAGAGAGGAAGAGAGCTGCGAGGCTTGCAGCCAGCCGACACCCATCTGAGAGACGCTGTCCTGCTCTGCCAACAATTTGCCTGGAAGTCTCATGCATAAAGACCGCACTGTCAGTGCTAACAACTCCTGCAGGCTCTTCCAGGGACACAGCTGAGATATGCAGAGTTCCCTCAGTGGTCTCACGTTTGAGCGCAATGTAATTTATCAGGCTATTATGGTAGCTAAAAATGCCAAAGCTTGGAAATTTTTGAAATCTTGCATGATGCTGAAAATCTAATTGGTTAAGATTTCTAAATAAATTGCAATACTGTGAAAATAGCCAGGAATAGATATTCCCCTGCATATAAAATGGCTGCCAAGATTTCCACAGATTGTTGCTCATCCTCAGGACAACCCGCCCTGTTTGCGTCTCTGCTTCTCGGTTTCCCGAGGAGAGCATCACACATCTGTGCTGCGAGCAAGAGCAGGTGCTCAGGCTGCATGCGGTGTGAACACAGGTCTGATAAGATGCTTCAGAGCAACAATGTTCCAGGCATCTTCTGGTGATAAGCCTACTCTCTTTTCCCTGCTCGCCTTAGCTGACACTAGCTGGACCTGATGCAGGTCAAGGCCTTCTCTGTCTCATGGGTGGAAACAGCAATTAAGTGGTAAACACTCTGATCAAGATAATCTTCCCCCTTTAGCTGTGGCCATGCCATGTTCCACAGATGCAGTCAACCCCCTCAGTGCTCCACACTGAAGGAGACGAATATTATAACTAAATAAGTCATATGATTTTACATGTGAAAGGTCACACCATACACTCATTTGTAAAGTACTGATAAAAATGTACTCTGACATGTTTCCTAGTTTACATGGGATATTTTTAGTTGGCATTGGTTGCTATAAGGCAGAAGGCATTTATTTACCCGAGTATGGAAATGGTGTCTTGATTTCATAAACAGACTGCATAGTCAACAACTTTCAGTTGAATGAGGACATAAGGTGAGACAACAAAACAGATGCAGCCTCTTCAGCACTGTATTCCAAATAATTAGGGATGCAGTGACAAAAACTCTTTGTTATTCTCCTACTATGATTTGCTAGCTGTCACAGTGTACATCTGAGTTGCCTCATTATGCAGAAAGTACTCAAAGCAGACACTGCGCACTACTGTCAAGATTCTGTCTAACGCGCATGCAAACAAGCAAAGATGAATAAACATTAGTTGTTGTTGAGGGCTGGTCTTTGAGCTGCCAGACTTGCAAAGATCCCCTTTGTACAAAATAAAAATATTTAATTTGAAAGACTGATGCAAGGCAAAATGAAATTAAGAGGAACCCATGCTAACTGCTAAAACAAATTACTCACAGTGCGCTAAATTACATTTGCTCCTCGATCAGTGAGATCAAACGAGCCTAGTTTGACTCTCCTGCACTAATGATTTCCTGCACTAACTTCCTTTTTCATCCCAGGGGTGTTAATAAACACTGTCTGTTTTTTTGTTTGTTTGGTTTATTTATACATTTCTCAGCTCTACGTCTCATCTCGTTCCCTCCCTCGCTCGTTCACTTTGCCCACGCCGGCGGCAGGCTGGGTGAATTAGAGAGATCTCATGTAATCCCAGGGACAGCAGGCTCCTGAAAAACGTGCTCAATTAAAGCAGGATGAGCCCAGTGGGAGCGTCCCTGGTGGAGCATGGGGTGACTGACACAGCCCTTTGGTTGGGATTAATTAGCATGCTAAGTGGTAGAGGATGATAGCAGAGTGAAAGCCATGGACCAGCCATCTGACATCCGCCACCTCACACAATACCAGCAGTAAGCTTGTAGTCTGCCTAGCCGTTTCTTTCTCTCAAAGCTTGATTTAACCTTCACAGAGGTGTAATCTGAAAGCAGAGATAAGTGGACAACAGCTGTTTGGGGGTTGCACCCTGTTCATAACGGGTTTAATAGCTGAATTTGACCTTTTGTTGAAAAAAAAAGTGCAGTTTTAAAATGTGTTAATGTTTTTGCAGCCTCCACAATTCTACTTTTTACAATTAATTCCAGGTTTTTTCAGCAGTAAGCTACTTGCCAACAGGATGGATCCTACCACATTATCACAGACAGATTTGTGTCTCAACTCATGGAGAACTGAAAGATGGCTCCTAGATCCCAGAGTTGGCCAAGATTAGTGCAATAAATGGACTGCAGTGTTGCCGGTTTTAACTTGTGATGGTTTTTTTTACTCTTGGAAACTATTAGCAGCATGCAAACATTAAGTCAAACTGTAAGTGGTAATGTGGGGCTTTTGGATCTGTGCTTTAACAGAGTTAGAAAGAGTTAGAGTGAGCAAACCTCTGCAGTGTTTCATGTGCTTTCTGTTTGATCATTACACCACAAAGTTCCACAGAGCTCAGGACCCAAGGCTCTCTGTTCATACTGGCTGCCCCAGCACAATCAAACGCTACCCAAGGATAAAAATGTTTTCCCAGCAATCTGTGGCTGCATTGGCAAACATAACAAAGTACCAACATCTGTATCAAATTAACATCTTTAAATCTGTCAAAGG